>KQ435709.1:194541-213744 GCA_001276565.1 Melipona quadrifasciata
CTTCTGGGCCTTTCAGTGAGACGAATCGTACTGGGGTACAAGTCGTACGTTTCCTCGACAAACTGGCTGCCAGGAAGCGATTCGTTCGTGATCTTTAGGTTTGATCGACGTTTGGATGTCACCAGCCGTCCATGCTAGTCTGCTATATCGAAACAAGTAATAAGAGTAAATCGATCACTTCGGAAACTCTCCCGGTTCGTCTTCTTCCCTCCGATGTTCATTAGTCTCCGTCAGAGGCTGCTGCAAATGCAGCTGCGGCGGTCATGTGTCGATATTATTAATATAGCAACGTCACGACGACGATGCTCTTCCTCCAGGAAGAGGCATCAAATTGTATGCACCGATCGCGTTTTTAAACATGTCGCAAAATATATCCGCGTTTCGCCGATGCAATGTTCAACCTTGGACGTCGCTAAAGTACGGAGTTTCGCTACAGGGAACGCTAATGGGAAATTACTTTCCGCGATGGCTTCCCCGAGCGGGCGATCGTTAAAGAACAAATTGAGGAGGGCTGGCGCGATCGAGATCAAGGATTACTGACGTAGAAACGTTCAAGGACGATATTTATGGCCTGAGAAATCGCGGCAACCGACAAACGATCGTTACCGCCTCTCGAACTCTATTTACTGCTTCCACGAGAGCCGCGAGACTCTGTAGCTTCTGTTACAGTCCTCTCTCAGGTCACTGAAGTTTCACAATATCGCGTGAACCATTGTGAAAATGATGATCGCGAGATACAACTGATTTCCAAATGTTGTTTGTTACGGCCGAGCGTATTAAATCGCACGGTATTTGCTGAATTGTTCATCGTCGAACAACAAACGAGGAATTATTGATTTCAACGAGAGGGATATAAACGAGATATCGTCGCAAATAATACTAATTAGAAGATAATATCCAAACGGGGCTGCGATAACTTTTTTCACGTTGATATCGGTTTCGACGCAAATCGACCTGTTAATCCTCGGTTTTCGCTGGCATTTCGTTCGATATATTATACAATATGTTTCTCTCCTTTCGCATTTGGCCCGGACGAAAGCGTGCCCGTTGAAAGAAACGGATCTGGGTTAAGTTTCATCGAGTGGCACGTCCGTTAACAATTAAACACCATTACTCGCGCGAAACACGTTCGGCTGAAACACGAAATAAACCTTTCTTTCTTCCTTTTTTTTTTTTTTTTCCTTTTCTTTCGACGAAAACCGCGGAGGAAACTCTCTCGCGCGAAAGAACGAGAGATTGGAGTGGGTTATAAAGGTTAAAAAAATATAACGTGAAAACAATGTCACCGGCACGTGGAAAGAATCATCGACTCGTCGGTGAAAACACATTTATAATCTATGCAGCCGGGACGCGATGTTGCAAAATCGCGACGGCAGAAAGCATTGGTGCAGAAAACACGGAAACAGTCTCGCGTTGGGAATTGTTCTACTCTGTTCTCTCCTGTTCCCTTCTGTTCCGTTCTGTGTACATGATGCTGCTCTGAATTACCCAAGACTGCCTCTTTATAGCTTGTCACAAAGCATTTCGTGTTATCGCGTTTGATTATCATTTATAGATTATCTGCTGGATTATTGATTCTTCTACGAGAACGGATGCTCAACTGTATTACGCGCAGTGATTCTGACTAATATTCGGATTATTAAATAAATAATAAAATTTATTAAATAACATAATTCTGTAAAAATGTCCCATTTTCAAAATTTTTTAGATAATTAAAGATATCTCTCTTCTCGAAAATGCACACAAATTGTCACTGCGTATGGAAAAATGTTGAGAACATGTTTCCCACGACTGAATCTATAATGAATTTAAAGGTTGAAGACACCCCTTTGCAACGAAAAAATATGTCAACTCCATGTATAGTACAATTTTTTTCTCGTCATTTTATCAAACTTTGAACATTAGGCTTAAATAATGAAAATCCGTGAATTTTCCTCGTCAGATTAATTTTCTCGTGATATTCAAAGTTAAATAAATCGACGCGTTTTACACGGTGTAAAAGCATCTTGGAGTGAAATGAACAGTACGCTTTAAAAACAGAGACTTTGAGCCTTTAAACGAGTTTATTATTGCACTTGCTTGCAATAGTTTATTATTGCATTTCCTGTTTACAAAATCGCAACAGCTGCAATATTCAGTGTTCGAGTATTAAACGGGAGCGTTTGCATCTTGAAAGGAACACGCAAACAAAAGAAGCATATTTTCGTGGAAATGAAAGCCGGATCGGTTTTCGAGGGAAATGTTGTTCGCGAGAGTTATTTTTCATCGGTGTAACGTATATTTTAAATACTTTTATCGATACGTCGGCGGGTTCCATTAAAAAATGTATTTATTTTGCGTTCCCGTACGAGGAAATAATTTTCACAGTTTCATTTCCGTTACGCGCTTTTTGTTGATTCTGTTGCTGAAATACCCCATCCCCATCAATATTAACTGTCAACGGGGGTTAATAACCGTGCGTTGTAGAAACTTGAATTTATTATTCGGGGCGTCAATCATTTATTTTCTTCATTCGGATACACGCCGTCGTACTATCGCGAAATTAATCGTTTTTGCAGAAATTTCGTCAGACCAAAATTGTTGCTGTTGTTTTTCTTCTCGCAATTCTACTCGTCGTTAGATATCAAATTTTCATTTTCTATTTGCGCTGCGCGCAAATATTTGATCTCCGTAGGTATTTAAAAAAGGGAAAAAGGACAAATTCCCATCACCGATATATCGCGTTCATCGTGAACGTGCGTGTTTCTGTGTTCACAAATGCACGAGATATTAAAAACCAACGAATTCGAAACGGGAAATCAAATTTGTCGCAGATTTAATCCGATATTTCAGTGATCACTATATCAGGGGTTAACGCCGATTTGTATACCAAAATCACTCTTAAATACCATTATCTCGCCGCTTTTAAACACATTACTTTTAGCGCTAGATTTAAAGGTGGAATTAAAATTAAACAACATATGATAAATTCGGAGCTCGATCATAACTCGCTGCGCGGCCGAGGGATTAAAAATATCGATGACCAACGGTGTCGTTTAAATTAAACAACGTAATTAGACCGCGTGGATTATTTTTGCTCGGAGAATTATTCTCGAAAACATGTTCGATTCGTAAATTCGCGTACACGTAAAGTAAAAAAAAAAAAAAAAAAAATGAACGATTAAATAACGCCGATCGTAAATAAATCTGCATGCTGCGAACGGTCGCGCGTACCGATAATAATTTTTAAACCGTACGGCGCAACCATAAATCGACGGAAGTAACAATCGTTTTAACATAAAAAAAAAAAAAAAAAAAAAAAAAAAAGGGAAAAAAAACTAACTGGCGGACGTATTTCGGGTTTACATTTTAATGAAACGCTTTCACCCAATTTTGAATTCAAAGAATCCGCAATAAACCGCCGCGCAGCAAGGTCCGTGGCAAACATTCCCTGTTTTTCCAATACCGGGGGGTTATTTCAAAATACCGAGTGAGACTTTGATATTTTAGCGCGCGGGGGATATTAAATTCGGGGCTCGCGCCCCGAATACGAACGACACACACTCTGTCCCATGATTTTCGATGACGGGATCGGCGAACCTCGCTCGCCCCCTTCTAAACGCACGCGCGTAACGGTACAAACTAGAAACGAAATTTTTTTTCATTCTCGTCCGGTCGACAAATTTTGTTTTGTGTGAGAAGCAATCGACCCGGTTGGTAGGTATCCGTGTTTGCAATGTACTCGGGACAGGTGGTCAAACAACTCAGAATTTTCTATCGTTCGTTGAATGCGGCGGGCGACAGGGGGAGGGGGAGGCGGATGCCTCCCGCGCGGACGAAAATTAATTTCGACAACGCGCCTTCCTTTTTCCTTTTCTCTCTCTCTTTTTTATGCAGTTGCGTAATTAGACGGGTCCGCGTGTTTGCGTCCGAATATCACGCCCGAGGGACTGAATTACGCGGGGAAAATGGGATTTATGATAATACGATGTCGTTGGCGTTAGCGAAAACCTGGCGAGACTAAACGTGGCAAAGTTCCCTGAATAATTTTTCAAGCCAAGGAACAATTAAACTCTTCCGCCGGTGTCCACTTTATAATTAAAATTCGCCGGCGCTTGTGCGCGCAAACTGAAACAAATTGGCGCGTCACGTAGGCTAATTAACGGCTTTAACGGCGTTTCCTTCCGCCACACGGTGCGTTTCTAGATACGGTGCGGTCCGTTTCCATCTCGTTGAAAAGTTGATCTTCCGATACGATCCAATCCAATCCAGTCCAATCCCAATTCGAATCTAAATGATATCTGGAATATTGGAGGAACGTTCCTCTGGTCGTTATCGATTTTGCAGTTCTCGGGAAACGCGACTAATTTTCCGCGATTTTCTTCGTTAAACAAAATACTAGCTGTAGACATGTATGTACATATGTATATATGTATATATGTGTACGGGGTGTCCCATTTGAAACGTCTCCTAACCTAACCTAAACCTAATTTGTTATTGAAAAAAATATTACTCTGTTTCGGAGAGAACGTCTTTTGGGTGGATGGGTCTTATCATACGTGAAACACTCTGAAACGTTGGAGAAAGTGCAACTATCCTTTAAAGTTTTTTGGCACGTTCAACTTTTCTTGAAAGGCAAAGCAAACGACCTCGAACAATCTCGAAACATGACAGACACGATATCGATATCGACCGACGAATTCGTCATGGCACTGAAGAAAAATATATATAGTTTCGTTTGAAAAAGGGACAAAGATTGAAGCACGTTCGAGAAACAAAGCAACATTCCTCTTCGTAACGTGTCACCTCAGGAGATGATCGCGTGGGACGTTTGGCACACTCTGTACAACGTGCTACGCACGATACGCACGATACGTATATATTTTTTGAGGAGAGAAAAAGCGCCAATTTGCGAACCACCGCAGAAGCAAACCAATTAGTTCTCACGCCAGTTTTGTTTTTTCATCCGTGCGGTACTGCGCTGTCAGTACGCGTACCACAAGTACCATCTGCATAATATCCACTCGTAAATCCAAGCGAAAGCTTGCCGCCGCTGGCCCAGGCGCCCCCGCTGTATACATACGAGACTGGCCGGATGATCCCCGGGATTTTATTTTCAGGATCTCCCGGGGAAGGGAGAGGCAGGGGCAGGGGGAGGGGGTGTGGGTGGGCGAGGAGCCGCGCTCGGGTGCCAGCGAACGGGCGCGAGGTATAATATCGGCATTAATTATATTACCCTCCGTGTAATAGGCAAGCCGCTTTAGTGCCTAATTATTTCGTGATCGGGTCATCCCTTTCTAGGAGCTGACGCCCATCCGGAATAAATTGCGAGCTTGCGATATTTCCATCGCGCGCGTATCCTCTTTATTCAACGTTGTCCGCTCAACGAGGAGCTCCCGCTCTTTGAATTAACACCGGAACTCACCGACCGTGGTATGAAGCATAAAATTTTCATCGTAAGATCTTTGCAATGAGCTCTTATTTCGCGATGAATCATTACTGCTGTGAAAAGTATCCGGCAAAAATATTCAAACGGTCATTTTGACCATTTTGACGGTTCTGGTGTCAAAGAAAAGAAAGAACGAGACGCGTTTCGTTGCAGTTATTCCCTCTGCGTTTTCGTTTCCCCGCGCAATTTTCGCTCGTGCTTTCCAAAAACACGCGAACTTCACGTTACAAATTGTTTCCGCGCGGGGCTTGCAACTCGAAGCGCCGGCCAATCAAACTAAATAATAAAGCGTGGCGGAAATGGAAAATTCGAAAAACACTCGGATAGAATGATTTCTTTTTTTTTTTCTTTCTTTTTGGCGGAACGATTCGAGTTCCGCGATTTTGCGAAAAAAAGAAAAGCTTTCGTCGGTGAATTTTATTCTTCCCCGCTCGAAACATCGACTGTGTTTATTCGAGTCTCTGAGAGCCATCTTGTCTTTGAGCCTGCAAGTTTTCAGAAGATTTCAACGTCGAGGGAACGTTAAGCGCGAGAGAATCCAAGGTAGAAGGATAATTTCGCCGAGTAAAGCGCACGGAGCTAATCAATAACTGGAGCCTGGTTAAAGACCAAGTCGCCGACGGTTGGAAAAGTACGAAAATACGACGAGAATCTTGGTGCGCCGGAGAGATCGGAGCCATCGAGAGGGTCATACTCCCTTTAACCCGTTGGCCTAATCACGTGCCGGCAACTATTCGTCCCCTTTGTCGAAAGTTTACTTATCCCTCGGTCTCTGGGGAGGGATCGAAACACACCTCCGCCCCCCAAAATATGAAAAATCGGCCAACTACAGTTCAACTTCGCCGGAGAACAAACACCGTTCGCCGAACTTTCATTGAACTTCCACGTCCCGGTTATCAAACACCTCTACGACATTCATAATTTCAACAAGCACTTCCGCCACAATTCGATAGTTATTTTTGTAGTCTTTCTCGATGAGAGAGGAAGAGAGAGTCGTTTACCGAGAGACAGCTGGAACTTGCGAGAATTTTAATTTCGCCGTGTGTCACTGCACGCGAAGAAGTTCGCTTTCCAATGAAATTTACTTTCATTTCCTTTCGCGGCGCCTCGTAGGAAAACGCGCAAGCTGGGCAGAAATTTCTCGACCGATCCTCCGACCCCTCCTACTGGAATACGGCGTGAGTTGCATTAGGCGAATACCACGTTGCTACGAAAATATTGCCAATTACCAGTTCACCGTGAAGTAAGAGACGACCAGTCTTGAAATAACGCAGGATATTTCTCACCCCTCCCCTCTGCCCCGCTCGAAAGTCTTTTATTTCCAATAGAGACGCGCGAGAACGCGAAAGCGTCGGCCTGAGAATTTATTTATCAGGCTCCCGAAAATATCTCGTGCGATAACGCGAAATTGTCGCGAATTCCCGAGAATTTTGGGATCGCTGTCGGGAAGAATGTTGGAAAACGTTACGTTTATCACGCATGTGGTCCCATCCTTTTAATTATCCCACCCCGGGATATTCTGTCCTTTGTAATTTCGCAATTTCCAAGAGTTCTCAAAATTTCGAAAATTTTTCCGCCTTGATACCTATCCTGGATACTTATTTTATAATACAATGCATTACAACATATTGACAGAGTCTTCATTCTCTATAAACTACTTTTATATCTGTATTGCATTTATTGCAAATACAGCAATTTAAATATTGCACGTTGCATGTATAATTTAAAACTTTTACGTCGCGTAATTTATACTGTAAATTTTGTATTTACATAGCTTGTAATTTTTATTTTCTTTACCATTACATATTTATTGTACAAACTGAGTGGAAGTGTACGGGGGTGAAAATTAATTTTTCAACGTTAATTATTCTACCGATAGAAATCGAATGCTCGTTGCAGAGCGAACCTTCCCTCAAAGGATGCGCACGGGTGCAAATTAACGTTAACGACGCTCGGTGTACAACTCTCGAGATGTATAAAATATCTCTCGGCCTTTTATACCAGGATGTACGATGCGAGATTGCAGAGCTAAGTCTGAAGAGTGAGTACGTCTGCTTTTATACGACGCTGTGATATTCAAGGCGAACACTCCTCCTTCCGGCTAAACAGGGGATTATACGTAGAGGCGTAAGCTGCATTCTACTCGCATGCGTCGTAAAAACGTAAGCTCGCTAAAGACTATCTCCTCGTCTGCGTTCTTTTTGCAAAGGGAGAGAGGGTTTCCAGGCAGAAGATAACGACTGAAAGCGGCGCTGGTTATCAAACCGATCGCGCAGCCGAGTTTCAAAGTAAAAGTGGCTCCACCTTAGCTTAGAACGTTCGCTTCGAGTTCCAAGACAAACGGGTTAGACAATTTACGAACGTGGCGCGCACTCTTGCTTCAAAATTTTGTGAGATCGAAATGTCTCTCGTCTTAAAATTTTTTTATCTGCGTTGTTTTTTTCTATAATCGACTTTAATACGTTCTGCTTGACGTTTCTCGCAATTTCAGATCGCAAGACGACCGAATTCGAAGGACTAAAATTGAAAATTCCAACTGGCTCTTTCTTTCAAATGCGAGTGCAACTCGATGACTCGCAATTCGAAGGGCTAACGTCGAGCTTCTTAACGCAAAGTGAACCGCGAGCAACGCGCAGCCAGGGGAGGCGGAGAAAAGAAAAAAAGAAAGGAAAGGAAACTGTTCGTTATCGCGAGCAGCGTGAAATCTGCCTTCTCTAATTGTATTTCGCCCCCGTTGTGCAACTCCTCTTCTCTTTCATCAATTCATACGATTGCACGCGATCCGACGAGCACGTGGATCAAAGAGCGTCCTCGAACGCGAGAGCGTGCGGAGAACTCGGAGTGTCTGTCTTTACCATACGTAAACTCTTTTGCAAAACAAAAGGCCAGCTCTGATTTATTTGACGCCATGATGGCCTTTGACGGTATATCGGCGCCCACATACACGCACATACACGCGTACGCACACACATTGGGCTGAATGTGAAAAATCGATTCCCCGACTTGACGTTAGGAGAGCCGTAGGTGATTCCGTGGAAAATCGTGGAAAGCGCAAAACTCGGCTCGCGTTAAATTGGACGGTAACCACGCGTATTTACGAATCGACAGAATTTAATTAAGAACGCTATCCAATTAGCGGCGCGGCGCTTGCTTGAACGCGGGCAGTCAAATTTGAAGACAGTCGCCACTCTATCGACGAGAAAAGCGTCTCGTCAAATTCGTTTAATTGTTAACATCTCGCGGTTAGGAGACGGAAAGGACGTTACAATTTTAACGAAGATTCTTCGGTTGAACAGCTGCGGGTAAAAATATTCGCCGTCCTTTTCGCGCGACGTCAACGAAATGGAAAATTTCGCACACGTAAAATATTATATATTTAATTAGCCGGTGAAAAGTCACGATTTTCACGTGTAATTACGTTCTTTAAATCGCGGTGACGTTATTCAAATCCTCAGCATTCTGCTCTCGCTACGATCAAAAGATTTTTATTTTTTTGTCCCCCGCGTGTATCTCGGATTGAACAGAGTGGGTTGGCGCGAGTTCGGCGACCAACGACGTTTCGACAATGAATAACGTCGCGTTCGATGAATAAATTATCAGAGTGCGTCGGAACTAAATGCAGCCAGCGGAAAGAACCGGGACGAGGGAGAAAGGAAGAGGAGGACGCTGGTCGGAAGTAGGAGAGCAGAGAGAGTTACCGTTCGCTCAAACCGTTTTGACCGGGCCAGAAATTCGATTTGATCCGGCGTGTTATTTTTTCTTTTTTTTTTTTTTTTTTCTTCGAGCACGCCGACAGTGTATTCGACGCGGGCTGAGAAATGTGCACGCCGCGTTTCGAATTTTCCAATCTGCGACTCGCCGTTTAATTCGTCGCGTGGTATTCTTTTTTTTTTTCCCCCGCGCTCGCTAGGCCCGCGGAATTACGCGGCGTGACCGCGCGATTTACACAACGACCGGCCATCCATTGTTATCGCTTCCCCTCGAAGGCTCTGTGTTCTAATTGAACGTCGTACGCTGACAAAACTCGTCAATCGAAACTGCTCTAATTTTGCAAAATGAAATCACGTAGCGATCAACTTGGGTTTGTTTTAAAATTCGAGACCCCCATTTTTCAAACGCGTCGTCCATTTTATTCGAATAAACATAGAATAAATATGTTGTTCACACTTTCCCTCTCGAAATTGTTGACAGTAACTCGCATTTTCGTTTGAATACTAAATATCGAAGCTGTTCTAATGATTTTGATACTGTACAAAATTTTAGTTTACTTAAGAGTTGATACAGTTCTAATCAATAATATAATTTAACAGCAAGCACGCTAAAAATATCAATATATTTAACTAGAATACAGGTTATGTTATAATAAATTAAACTATTAAATTTGAAGAAAACGACATTACTTATGAGTATCCTTAATATAATCGTCCTGCTGTCTCGCGAATTGGTAGTTTCGCGAAATTATTACCAATAATTTCAATCATAAATCGTCGTGCGATCGATGCAACTTACTAATTTACAAACAACGACGTTGTAGCATTCCACTACCGATTTGGACACGATCGTATTTGTTTCTCGTCAGTTACACGACGATCATTTTGTCAAGTACGACATTCAATTAAGACCTAAGAAAAAACTGCACGATTTGTACCCCAGTACGATTTGTCTCACTGAAAGGCCTAGAGGCAACTGTTCTAACTAGGAAATGAAGACGACTTTTTTGCCATAAAATTTTATCGATATGCAAACATTTGTATCGATAGAAAACAAATTACAGGCGCGATCTCAGTACCAGACAACGCCACTCCTACTTGAGGTCTACCCCACGCCCCCTCACGAATCACGTGACCCAAATCAACCAATCGCTAATTTTCGTTGCATTAGCGTTGCACCTGAAGAGACCGGATTTTCTGGTTTACCCCCATTAAAATCACTTTCAGTGAAAAAACACAGAAAGCATCAACGCTTTTCAATACTTTTCAATCATTAGCGTTATCTAATTCGATCGATACGTCTTTCAACGAAACCAAACAGACTACTCCTCGCTCAAACTTGCATTTTCCTCGGTCGTTCCCCGAACAAACCTGCGTCGAAATTAATTTTCAAGCTTGCAACAACGAGCTCAGCCTTGGCGCAAGTGTCAGGTATCGTATTTGTAAATCATTATTTGCGAGTAATCTCCTTTGAAATTGCTCGAGCGCGTAGATGCTAATATTTCCCTGCTTCCCCGTGGGAAACTTCATCGGAACTGAACGCACAATCCGGTTTGATTATTCTTTCTTGCAGCTAGAGAGAGAGAGAGAGAGAGAGAGAGAGTGAGAGTGGGCTGCGAGAGAAAGAAGCCCGGCAGCAGAGGGAGACAGAAACTTATTATGGCGCGCGTTGCTTTCTACCGCGGTTTATTTGAATATCGCTACGTGACCGTAATGTCGGTAGCCGCGCGTGTGCCTATAATGTTCGCGCGACTATGGGCTCACCCGACTCGTACGTGCGTTACTTATGGATGCGCGCTCGCGTCGGTGTGTGTGTGTGTGTGTGTGTGTGTGTTTGTTCGTACATGTACGCGAAAACAGCTCGAACTCAATAACCTCGGCTCGGGCTCGGCTGTGCGATTTGCAACAGTCAATAAAACCTCGCGTGTTCTCGGAGGGGTGAAACTGGTTTCAACGAAAAACCTGACGAAATCTCTCTCTCTCTTTCTCTCTCTCTCTCTATTTTCTCCTGCTTCTTCTCGCGTCTAGCGTGTCGTCCGTCAACGCCCACGATCGGTATCGCTTCCGTTTTCCTTCGTTCTTGATTTATCGATGTTCCGCTCGGTTTACGAATTGGCTCCGATAAACCGGGCTACTACTTTCGAAACGCTGGAAGAACGCCGGATCAAGGATCGTTTGTTCCATCGGCGAAACCTTTGCACCCGCGGTGGGAGGAGACAATCACGCGCGATGTCGAATGTATCGGACACGGGGGGGCGACTCGTCGATCAATTGCGTTTAGCACGTAGCCGAGCGGCCGCCGATTTGAATTTTGGGACTGCGCGTTTCAGTAGTTTTCGAACAATAGTCGGGGCCGATGATTTATTTGCTTTGGCCGTTCGCGTGTCGTTCGGAAAAGCTCGAGAATCGAGGCAACTGTGCAGTCACGAAGCGATTTGTTGCGAGTTCGAGTTCCTCGAAATTCGAAACGACCGAGAACAGAATTAGAGTTGGAAAAGACGGTTGAGCGCGGTTGATCGATGCATGTAAAATTGAAACAACTCGAGATAATTAATAAACTCGCTCGAGAAGAATTAACAGTCACACTTTTGTCCGTGAAAAAGGGAGGGAACGAGAACAAAACTGGACAACTAAACGTTGTAAGCTTTCTTTTTTTTTCCCACGAAGGTTTTCCCCTTTGCCAGAAAAGTTGCGCAGCCAGACCGTGTCGCATTGTCCAAGTAACACAGAACACCAAACTAACGTACATTGCTACGTTTCCGACCCCTCGCCGCGTCTCGAATTTGTGTCCATGCTGTTTGCGTTCCATGTACGTATCTGTCGCCCTGCCACCCCCTTTTAAAAATACGCAGCAGGAAACGGTTCCGGAGCCGGATGTCTGACACTAGTTTCAACACGAGCGTGTGCAACCGAAAAAGAAAAAAGAAAAAGAAGAATTGATTCCTCAATTCGAAGACTTTTTCACTGATATTTCGCGAGCGAGAATTTCAATTCGAGAACAACGTCTCTGCCTGCTACTTGGATTATCTCTCTTGTACGACGAGTTAATCTCTCGCAGGACAATTAATCCATTCATACGGGAGTAATGAATAATTGTTTCAATACCGATACAATTTCATTCCTATTGCCAACTGATAAATGATTCATCCCGGCGACTGATAAATCATACAGAACGTAACGTGTCACGGAATCAATATTATCGGCGCGCATACGGGGACAGCGGCGATGTTCAAATACGAGCGGAACCGGACACAAACACGGCGATGTTCATCGATGATGCATTCTCAATGAGGACAGGCGTGACCTCGTATTATCGTCCAATAAGTTTTATAACCTTCTGAATGAGAGTAATGGAGAACTAAAGGGTCCTATGATACCAAAACCCCTTCTACCCAACCTACTCTGTCCTTTGTCTTTCTTGCCCCCCACCTGCACGTTCACCTCATTGCCCTCAATCTTTGTTCACTCCTGTCACGCCTGTGGCTCTCTTTGACTCTCACTTTGATTTACCGGATTAATTTCCTCTCTGACCACCACCGATCCATATCTATACAACTTTTATTTCGTATTATTTGATTCGAGAGCTTGCTAGTGCCCGATAGGGTAACTCTTGAATATAACCGATACCTAAAAAAAAAAAACGTACATTTATGAAAGATATTATAGTATTAAAAAAAAATGAAAGAAATGGATTAGAAGAAAAATGAAAATTCTTGTGCAGAAAGCTATTCCATTCCGGCTCTCCATTCGGGAGAGATAAATGGCAAAAAATACATATTTTCAACTCAATTGACTGTTATACGCAATTTTTTCCCTAAAAAAAAAACCGGGCAATCTAACACGATACTACTCGCTTGTTCTTTTTTTTTTTCCATAAATAACGATACGACGATATTTCATACAGAAACATAATCATAACCGCTATATTGACACGTTGTATTCCGAAAAAGTCACTATTTCTTTGGCAAAATTAGTAAATTGTACTTTAAAGGATAGACAGAAAATTTTCGAGACTATTCGATTATAACCGTACCTAATTTTTCGAACGAGAACGAACAAGAAGAACAGAAGATTAATATGGCTCGTGAAAATTGACTTGATAACCCGCGTAATGAGATCGAGCCATCTCACCCGGTCTTAAATCAATTTCTTCCCATTTCTATCACCGCGATTTTCCTCCTTTCTTTCCACGACATTCGATCGAAATCCAAACCAAACGAAACCCAAAGAAAATAATTCGTTCGTTTGCTTTTCACGTGGGAAAAAGCAGTTTTAAAAAAACGCCGGAATAGTGTTGCATCAAAGCGAGATTTTGAAAGAGAGAGAGAGAGAGAGAGGGAGAGAGATAACAAGACGTTTTTACCTACTCACGCCATCCCAGCGCATAATACACGTTCGGGATGAATATTTCTCGATTTTCCGGACGAGAGCGGGATAAAAAGAAGGGTGATGGCGACGGCAGTAACGTTAGTACAGGTCGTTTCAGGTTAGGTCGTTCTACGCGGTTACGAGGGGCCGGGGCCGTTGGCATGGAATGGAAAGAGGCCGCAGAGCCCCGGTGCGGGCTCTCCCCTAAAACGAGGCCCGTGGATTGACATTAATTTTTATGAAAATTCACGTACGTTCCTCGGTTAACTCGGTTGCCGGGGCATGACACTGGAAGAAAAGTAGAAGCGCGCGCGCGCGCTTGCTCGCGTCCGTGTTCGCGCATCCCGATCGAATCAACTGCGCCGACAATCCCCCCCTTTCTCTCTCTCTCTCTCTCTCTCTTTAAACAAAGACACGAGAGAGAAGCGAGATTAAACATTTTTCGATCAAACTGTTTGCAATCGGTATCAAACGAAAGAATAGAAATCGTCGTTATCGACGCGGCTCGAAGTTTCATCACAAGGATGGACAGGTTGTTAATCAGGATCCGTGGCAGGCTTACGCGTGACAAAGGACAGCGTCAGGGTGTTAACAGAGCGGCAGGGTAAAACCTAGCAGAGCTGTCAGTTCAGGAGGCGTTTCTGGTGCTGGGATATTGGATTGTCTTGTTACACATCGTCCCTTTCGCTACCTCCTCGGTTCCGGGACGACGAGGGGAGCGTAACCTCCGCCTACAACCCACACGACGAGAAGCGATACGACGCGTTCACACGTTGCTTTCCGCCCGCTATCTCGTGTCGATCGACGGAACGGAGAGAGCCGTGCCTGTCAGACTGGCGATTGCTCTGCGAATCTAACAAAGATCCCCCTTTCTTCCTTTTCCTTTCTCTTCTTTTCTCTTTCTTTCGTCTTTGCTCCGCAACGACCGGATAAAAATTCACAATCGAACTTTCGAGCATTCGAACGCTGTTCTCGCCGCGTCATTCGTCCCGCAACGAGCCCCCGTACCAGAGTGAAATTCACCAAAACGCATACGTTAAAAAAGCACGGAACGGTCGGTTATTAAGCTACTGCTGATCCCGTACTCCTCTGTTAAATTTTTATCCTGTTTTTCGCCGAGTGCACTATGTTTAAATTATCGGCGCAGAAAAAAGAGACATGTACCACCGTCGAGCTCTAATCCTCGATTTCATTCACCGCGCGGACTTCGCGCGAGTAAATTATTATTTCAAATATTTGTACTTCGGGGATATTCTCACGTACGTACGTACATGTAGTTTTTCATGTAGCTTTTTTTCGGAGACCGTACGTGTGTTCTGCCAGCACGAAATTTGAATTTACACGCGTGCAGCGTCTGATGGGAACGTATTGTCGTGTCAGTGGAATATTTGTAGCATCCATCGGCGTCTGCACGGTTCCCGGTGCAACGTTTGCAGCAGAAAACTGTTGGTCAACTGGAGTATTCGGCTCGAAAATAAATAATGTCGTACGGTATCGATTGGCGACCTGGTTTCTTTGAGCGAACCGGCGATCGATGCTACACACTGAAGGACGATCGTCGACGAACGTCGATCTTGAATTGCAATTCGGTCAGAATATTTGTCATCGATCACACACTGTGGCATCTAGCTTTGTACTTTTGCACGTGTGCGTGCTCTCGCGACTCGTTGGAAAATAGCTCGGAGCGTCCAGCTCGCAAAATGTCGATCATTGAAATTAATACTCGTTAGAATCACGGTACGCATGTATCTGGCAACTAGGTTCCGCGAAAGATATTATTCAAAGCGAATATTGGAATAAAAGCCAAAACAATTAAACCACTTTTCGTTACATCGGGCGTTAAACCACTTTCAACTTAAAAAAAACATACATATCGCAGTCAGCTTGTGTCGAAAGCATTCAGTTTATGCCAGAAATTCGCAAAATCAATGCGATTCGTGATTCCTGTCCCATGTTGTCTCGCCAAGTGAAATTTCAAACTCGTAAATTTGTCTCATTTCATTCATATATATATATATTTTTGTCTTTTACGTATATATATATTGCAATACCTACGTTTACATCGTCGTTGTATTTTAGCTTTCACCGTACCATTTTCGTTCTTCCTCCGCAGAGAGCAGAACGTCCGCGTTTAAGCGGAAACATCATTCGGCGAGGAATTTTATTTCATCCAGTCCGAAGAGTAAAATTTTGTGGTGCAGGTGCGGCGCGGTTGGAAAGAGAGATAATCGATATTGCGCAGAAAGCAGACGAAGATTTTAAAGACGTTACGCGTTGTGTTCCCTCGTACGAGTGACGCGCCTTTTACCCGAATGGAACTCTTTGAAAATTGGCATCAAAGTTAACGATTTCCGTTACCTTTGCATCGAGGTTCACCGAGCTTCACCGATTCTAAGGATGCACGAGGCCACAGCGTTCGATGCCAAACCGAAACCTTAGAATCGGAAAGAAGTCGTCTGGCTTTGATAGCTGTTAAGGTGAAAAATGTCTCACTTGGCAGCGCGCGCGCACACACGCGGCGTTTGCTCCAGGAACATATATATTCCTCTTCCCCCAAACGATCCGCGCTTTCTTCGAACTTTCTTTCTCCTTTATGCTAACGCCGGAGAAGTTTGTTAAATAAATCTTTGATACGCATTTCGTTCTTTCCTTCTCGTTCGAGAAATTCTTGCTTCGCGCAAGTTACAACGAAGATATAATTGTACCGATAACAATGAAAAATCGTTGAGAACGTGAATTTGAATTCATAAAACGATCTCCACTTGGCCCCGTTTTGAAGCGTAAAATCTTTATCTTGACAGTTGTAAGTTTCTTTTTTTTTTAATGATTATAAGAATGCCTTTCTCGTGGAACTTGTCAAAATTCAAAAATTTTTTTCCCGACTGTGTCTACCATGGTTTTAGAAATTGAAACGTCTCTCGAACTTTGTCGTACGATCTTTTCTTTCCATTTTTCCGTTTCATCGAATATTAAATGATGGAGTTGAACGACAAAAATTCAAAAAATCCCAACATTTCGTCGTGTATCTTTTTCTAATCGAAATTCAATAAAATGGTGAAAAAAATCGTATAGCGAGCTTTAAGAGAAGACCTTAATCTTCAAAATGATGGCGGGTATAGTTACGAGAAAAAAGTTTTTAATAAGTTTTTAACAAGCGTTTGAATTTTTGTAATTTTCAAAAGAAAGATGTTCTTACATAATGTATAATCATCTTTGAAAGAAAGAAAGGACTAAATCTATTATGGCGTTGAAGATTGAAATTTTCTCTCTACAACGATCTGCATGGTTTCTTTTTTAACCATTTTGCTGAATTTGGAACGTTAGGATTAGGTGAGAAATGACATTCAAAGTTCAATAAAATGGTGGAAAAGAAAATCGTGCAACAAATTTTAAGGAATCAGTGTAAAGGGAGGACTTTAATCTTCAAAATGATGGTGGACGCAGTTACGAAAGAAATTTTGACAATCTTCGAGAAAAAACTGTCTTAGCTTTCCTACACTCGTTGCATGAGGTAAAATCATCTTTGAAAAAAAAAAAAAGAATTTACGACTGCCAAAGTGACAGTTTATAAAATCACATCAAACAAATTATCCACAATTTCCCATTGTCACTGGCACAGTTACGCTCTTTGCTGTAACAGATAAATATACCACCTTGCCTAACGAGAATCGGCATTTACGTGCAACAAGATTGCGCGTCTCGTTCGTTAACCACGCTGAATACTATTATACATATATCACGAAAATGACAAGTCAGCCGAACGGCCGAATTCACGGGCCTATGCGGTCATTATTGCGGCGCAGAATTTATGTGGGCAATCGAATTGAGACGGCGCGGAAGGGGAATATGGAGCAATAATTAATATATGCTGAGTATCGCTTGTTGGACCTGCTGAGCGGTTGATTATGCTTGCCACTGTCGCAACGTAGATTCTACGGATAGAACAATGTTAGCCCGGATTAGAAACGGTTCCGCGTCTATCCAATCAGAGCTGCTGGTTCATTACGCCGGCTAAGCGAATTGTTTTGCACAATCGAGGAACGTGGACACTGCACTCGAAGAACGACGAGCTGATGGAATTGAAATACAGAGTTCAGAAACGGAAGATCGTCGTTGGAGCTTCTTTCAGAGTTTCTCTCTAACCTGACACAATAAGATCTATACAGATGCCTCAAAATCGGACGAACGAGCAGGATATACCATCATTACCGAAGACAATAAAAAAAACGCCTCTCTCGTCTCCCAAATAACCATCTTCTTAGTAGAAGCATATGCAGTTTCTGGTCGCTACCCCCTCCACTGAAATCTCAATGTAGTGGGCAGATCGACGCAGTGGAGGGGATAGCGCTAGCCAGTTAACTACCTCTGAAGCATATCCAAACGAACAATATAATTTATACCCGTTCTATGAGTATAACCTTTAGTAAAGCTTTATCAAATGCAATGAGAAAGGACAAAAAAAAGGACAATGAAAAATGACATCGGTTTTATAATATACATTACACAATTCTGTATGAATGCACGAACTTTGAGTGGCAGAGAAGAATTAAAACTTTTGTTCTTATTTCCCAAAATCATCTGAAGAGAACACTTCGATGCTTGATGCACATAAATCTATACTACAAAATGTAAGTACCATGTAAATTGCTCGATGTCGATGCGACTTTAAACCTGCACAGAGAAAAAGAAAAAAAAAAAAAAAATACCGGGAAAATAGGTGGAAACACGCGACGCTCGACGTCTTTTATCACTTCGAAAGTACAAAAGGAGGTTCGGGAACCTCGGGTAGGCTTAATTATCCGCAGCTCATTACCTCGGCGAGCGTTGTCGACCATTCTTGCTTCGCGGTTCTGTTGTGCGTCGGGGCTCAGTCGGTCAAGCTCGAGTCGCGAAAAATCCGGTGCGGAGAGCGACCAAACAACGAGCGACGCGTCACAGACTCCTTTTGCACGCGGAGGTTATCGATGTACGCAGATTAAACGTTCGTGCGAGGGAGAACTGGCGAGCTGTTTACGTGCCGCCACGTTGTTACACGATTATTTATGGGCCGGATGAATAGGTGCCGCCCGGGGAAATTGAATAACCGAGGAGGGTCTTTCGACGGGCGAGTCGCGAGAAAATGGGACCGCGTTTTATTTATTCCTCGAGTGCAACGCACGATACGCCGCGTTGTTTCACCCGTTAGACGCGAGCCATCGTGGACTACCTCTCTGCGAAAATATTTTCTGAAGCAGAGGCACGGTCAAATTGAAAGGGGAGAAAAGAACAAAAGGTCGTTACTTTCGTCCCCTCCGTGAGAATTCCACGAGTTTTATCACAGCCAGCTGAAACTTGACAGAACTCTAATTTTCATACGGAAACACACAAGCACTTGACAGTTCCTTTGGATTATCCGAACCGGTCCTTCGAGATTTTCTAACGACTTCTCTCGTTCAGAAGAGACACCGAGTCCCCTGAAAACCGTTGTTCTAGCTGCGCTGCCGCGTAGGTGTATTTGCCGCGAGCAAATATCCAGCGAGGTTTTTGACGTATCATCGCTTCGAGATATTCCGTAGGGACCGGCAAGGAGCCTAACTGAAAGGGGAGGGGGGCAACTCCCCCTCTCACTTTCGCGTCGGGATAATATTCACTGTCTATTCTCCGGGACTCGCCCCGGGAATGTAAATTTTCTGAAATTTCTCCGGCTGAACCGATTCG
>KQ435709.1:213773-225703 GCA_001276565.1 Melipona quadrifasciata
CCCCCCCCCCCCCCCCCCGCTCCCGGCCCCGCTCCGCGATTAAGAGTAATTAAAACAACCGTGAACCGTCGAGCGCGTGTATCTTCCAGCGAGTAGAGATAAAACGACGATAAAATGAATGGAAGCTTCGGGGGAGGGGGGACGGGGGGGGGCTATCGTGAAGCTTGACGATAACTGCGAACGAGAACAAACAAAATTTTATTCCGCGCTCGTCTCCGTGACTATACCTACGCGAATAACGATTATATATACGCATATAACGGTTACACAGGGAACGTAAAGGAAATTAGAACGTAAATTTAGGTACCGAGAAAATGATAAAACTCGCCTCGCTGCCGGAAGTCGGCAGCCGAATTTCAACTCCCGCCGCGGAGCGAAACGGGCACCGTTTTCGAAATAAAAGGCTCTCACTCTTTTGTACTTCCCTCTCTGCGAGTTTCAAAAGAACTCTTTCGTTTCGCGAAATTATGAGCGAATTAAACGCGCACGAGTGTACGATGTAACTCTCTTTCTTCTCTCAAAGTTTCAATTAGAAGCTGGCTAAGAATGTTACGTTCGCATTTTGAACAGTGGTTCTTGTTCCTCAGAGCGCAGAATCGGAAATCTTTGAGATTTTGGATTCCAATTAAGCGTAACTTTAGACCTTGCAAAGATTATGGGAATGATTAGTAAAAGACACACACACAGACGTATAATATTTGCGCGTTACGTTCAGAGCGTAAAGCCAACGTATGCGTTTGTCAAATATTTGAATTGCAACAGCGTTATTTGTTTCCGATATGTCTCTATAGTAGTTACGTAAAGTAAAGATAGTACTTGACAGTGGTTCGCAGTAATATTTGGACACCAAAATATTCGGACACTAAGTACCGAAACTGCAAAATTCTAATTCTGCAAAAAGAAATCGTACAATAACAATCGACTTGGGTTTATTTTAAAGTTCGAGATAGTGAAAGGAGATCATCCATCAAGCTTTCGGGAGTCGTAAAGGGGAGACTTCGGTCTTCAAATCCGTTCTAGATTTAGTTGTGAGAAAAATCTTTCAATGTTGACAATCTATAGCATTTCTGCGAGGAAAGGTACTTTTGCTTACCCATCCATTCAGGATGTGAAAAGATTTTAGAATAGAATGAACTTTGAAAGCAGAGGAAAATTTCGAGATTTATAGTTAATATATAATTAATAAATCTGGATTTATTATTGTACGATTTTTCCTTACAAAATTATAACAATTATAACGATGTTAATGCGCAGACTGTGGATTTTTAAATGCATTTGCAATATTCAAAGCGCAATAGTCTAGTTTCTTTTTTCGAAATTTTACGTATAAAAATATAAATTTGCAGTCATAAAAATCCACAGTCTGTTAACGTGACTCGCTGTAACTGTATTCTGGCGTAGCAGTCTCAATCATGGTCTTTCAACTACGTACCGGATCCAGTCCAAAAATGTCCAGTTAAAAAAGAACGATGGAACGTGTTTTTCCTGGGAGTTCACCAGTTTGCAGACTTTCTGGACCGGAGCTAAAAACTGAGGAGCGCGACTATCGAACTGTCTACCAATTGCTCGACAGATAGAATATTCGTTCAATTAGGGGATTTGGTCGATGATTCCGGATGGATGAGTCGATGCAAATCAATCGGGGCTTGGTAACTTAGTCCGGCGAGCAAATCTCATTACGAGTTGCTACGGAACGATTAATGCAATTATAACGTAATTACCAGAGTTCAAAGCACGACTCGTTCATTAATTATTATCACGCCGAGGGCAGGCCGACTGTATTCACGATTTCATGTAAAACAATGTATTCGCAGTGCCGCGAGTATCGCGCCCGAGACTCGTCGATGAATCGCAACTGTCGATAGAACATTACAGCCATGTCAAGGTTGGAAATTGTGCCAATTAATCGGGTTCATTTAGGGTATTAAGTGTGCTTCGTTTGCTCGATTAATTATTTGTCGCGCGTTCGTTCGATCTGCGAGTTTCGATCTCGCGAGCTCGACGGGGGGAATCGGTCTCGAGTCGAGAGATAAGTCGACGAGTGACAAACGAGTATTTATTTTGTAAACGAGGAGCGACAAAAGTATCCGAGGTATCTGCCTTTCGATGGAAAAGTTTGATCCTGGTCGGCAATCGATAATATCAATTGGACTTTCTTTCCCGCGGCGAGAAAGGGAACGGGAATCGAAGAGTGGAATGGGAGAGATATTCGGGCACAGCCGGCGAAAAAAGATGTCCAGGAGGATGTTCATTCTTTAACGTCCGGCGCGGATTACGGTGATCGATATAACGAGGATCGATATAACGAGAACGATTCCTCCTTGATGTTTCGCGCTTGTGCGATACGATAACACCGGAGGGCGAATAATTGCTCTCCCGCGATGAAATTTTACGTCCTGGGAGAAAAACGGAAACGAAATTCGAGTAAACATCTCGCTAAACTTATTTCACTCGAAACGACGTTACTCTCGTGCGAGAGTTTTCCTCCAGGACAAAATTGCGTCCTTTTCCCTCCATAAATATTCCAGGATTTCTCTCTTCTAAATGTTTTACGCAACGTAAAACGCGAAAGACACAAAGTGAATACTAAAGCGGCAGGCCCTTCGAATCGAGTCAACCTAAGTCAACGTGTTAAAACGCGCTTGGGACAGGGAAAATCCTGTGGTGCCGGATAACGAACGAAATGATAAAATTCACGTTTTTCCCTTTTTTTTTTCTTATCACTGAAAGTGAAAGATTTAGCGACGGTGACCCAGAAAATCGGGCCTCTTCAAGTGCAACGCTAATGCAACGAAAATTAGCGATTGGTTGATTTGGGTCACGTGACTCGTGAGGGGGCGTAGACCTCGAGTAGGAGTGGCGTTGTCTGGTACCGAACGGTCGCGCCTGTAATTTGTTTCGTATCGATTCAAATGTTTGCGTATCAATAAAATTTTATGGCAAAGAAGTCGTCTTCATTTCCTAGTCGGAACAGTTGCCTCTGGGCCTTTCGGTGAGACGAATCGTACTGGGGTACACACAACTCGTGCAGTTTTTTTCCTGTGTCAATTTTTGTGCAAACAGAATCTGGTTGATTTAAATTCTTTCGATTACGACACCGAAATACCATGGCTACGTAACGCCGCGAATTGACGACGCGGCCCCGATACACGCTCTCTTCATCCTCTCGAAAGTGTTCGAATAATCCCTCTCGCAAAAAAAAAAAAAGAAAAAAAAATCTGCAGGATCGAGTGAAAGCCACGCCGGGGCGCGGCCGACTGTCAGAATAGCAAATCGCGTATCCGTTCCTCTCCAGCTCCCGTGTCCAGCGTTTGTTCTCGATCACGTCCATTCCGCGTCCAGCCCCGAGTCTTTTCGCTTTGACATCGATTTTGTATCAGACAGGTAATTACAGGTTTCGAGTTATCTATGCGAATCCATCGGCGGGACGTGCTCCGAATTATTACCACACGCTTCGTTCACCCTTCTTTCCTTTATCCTCTCTCTCTCTCTCTGTCTGTCTCTCTTCCTGTTTTCCTGTTCAATTTACTCTTCGCCATGAATCGTTTACCCAGAGGTACGTAACCTTACATTTTCTAAATGCCGTCGTGACAAAATTACGATCCGCTATCCGGATGATTCTAGAAACGTCGATTATCCGAATTTCGAGTTTCATTCGAATAGTATAATTGCGCGAGTAAAATACTTAAAACCGCATTTAAATTCCCCATTTCAGTGGCTCGTCTCGAGTTCGACGCTTTTATCTACTAGATTTTATTTGTCACCGTGTGTGTCAAAATGAAAACAGCGGTGCTATAATTAAGAGGTAGAAAAGGAGGAAGTGTGTGTAATTTAGCTTGTAATTAACGACTAAGTTGAAAACAGCGAATCAAAATCGTGAAAATCTCAAACGAACTTGTGAAAGAAGTTTCCGGCCGTGCGGAAGTTTGAAAACGGATCGCTAAAGCGAAGCGACACCAACGAATGTCATTCGTTCAAAAGAAAGCTCTCTTGAATTAAATACAAAGTTACGTAATGGAAGTGTCAAAGCATCCAGCGACTATTGAACACCCGTACTTGGTAACGCACACGGAAATTTAATTTCCAGTCGACTCGTGGCATGTTCAGAAATTTGTTTCTTCCATTTCGTCGATCATCCGAACATCGGATTCGTCTCCCAATCAGTTCGAATAATCGACGTGGCGTCGTATTTATGTTCTGTCCAACTTCAGTAGCGAAATCTTCAAAAAGAGTCGAGAGCCACGTTTGGAAACGAGCAAAAAAAAATCGTTACACAGTCCGACATGTTCTCGCGAACGAAAGAAATATCTGGCATTGAACGGGAGAGGAAACGGGTGGATGGCCGAACGGATCCGTAGGGTTTTAGGCGCCACTGGCGCCACTGACGCCACGGCCAGTCGCGAGAGAGAAAGGGGTGAGTTTATTTTCGCGGAGCCCCCGATATAACTTTCAGGGCAGTGGTGTATCTCGAGCATTAAGGAAGCATTCGCCTTGGAAGTTTATCGGGTCGTGGTTTCGATTCTTTCGTCCCTTCGGTTTGTGTCGGTCCGACGTTGTTCTAGATTGAGACCGGTCGTGAGCGGAATAAGAAATAAGACGCGATACTTCTTCTGCCACGCTCCTTTTATTCTAACTCGTTCCCGGTTACACACGCTGGCAACGACAAAAGTTGGACGAAATTACGGCTAACGCTTCCCGTCAGAAATACATTTTTACTCAACCGACGAACTTTATACCACGAAGAATCACGAAACTGTGCAACCTTTTTTCTCCCTTTCTCTCTTTCTCTCTTGCACGAACGACCGTTCGATTTATTTTCTAAGTAAATACCACGTAGCCAGAGTGCTTTGGGCAAGAAATTAATCAATTATTGGATTTTCCAATGATCCTCAATGGCAATTAACTTCACTTTACAATTACTCGCGAAGCGAACTTCTACAATTTACTTTACAATTAACATTCAAACTTTATTCCTCGCTCGTAAATAGATCGATTGAATTTCTGCTTTGGTCGTCAGTTGAACGATTCAATTAAATATCTTTTTAATTCGGGCTAAGCATTAAATTTTGATCGTTATCGAGACGATCAAGTTCCTTTCAAATTTTAATCTTCAGTTGGATATCTTTAATACGTTGACGATTAGTTGCTGAAATTCTTTTCAAAGCGCGCAGAAATTTCCGTTCTGTGGTGTCTTTTTGCTCGCGGCCATCTTGCAATAATGTACAGAAAAGATGATTGCTTCGTGAACAGTATATCCGTGAAGTGATTATTATTGTCTGACGCAACGAAGTAAAGTTTTTTGCAATTATTGCTTGTTCAACAAATTTTGACGTTGAGTTCGAAACAAGTTAGCCAGAATTACGAACCAGAAATATGTTTTACTTTGATCTCAACCACAGAGCGTCGACGCTTCGTTGCAATTTTAAAATATACTTTCAATTTAAATGAAACTATGATCAAATTTCGATGTAATGATCAGCAATCGATAATCAACATTATCAGACAATTAATTTTGTTAGTTGGAAATATAAACCAGCCGATCAAATTAGAAATTTCAATTTGATCAATGTTCAAATTTGTCTTCAATTTAAATGAAATTATAATCAAATGTAATAACTAACAACTGATACAACTATTAATCGATTGCAATTTTGTTCAACGAACGACTGACGGTTAATTCTAGTAATCGATTAGATCAATCGCCGATTTTTCAACGATTAATTTACCCCAACCAACGATCGACGATTAATTTTATTTATCGGTAAAATCGATTCTTCGACGACTAGTCTTATCAATCGTGAACATTAATCAGTCGATCGAGCTAAAAGTTTTAATTGATTAATGTCCAAATTTGCGAAATCACAATTAAACTCGATGTAACAACTAACCAATTGATAATTGACGATTGATCGATTGCCGATTTTTCAACGAGTTCCCTTCAATGAACGACTGACGGTTAATTCTATTCTATCTTATTTTGATTCTATTATTTCTATTAATCCCATGTACCGATCAGGTCGTTTGCCGATTTTTCGACGAAACGTCGATCGATCGATCAAGCTGGAAATTTTAATCGGTCATTGTTCAACTCTGCGCGTAATAGACAGCAAACAGGAAGCGATCAGGGAAAGGATTCGTCTTTTTTAAGCCCTGTCTTCATCCTCGTTGGCAAAAATTGGCGAAAAAAGGAAGAAAGGAGAGTAGAGAGAAGGGAATTACTTCGAGTCTCGGGGCATTTGGTTTTCAGCGTGACGCACTTTCTGTCAGGTGCGTTCTACGAGCACCGATCATAAACCGAACCGCGGAGATGAAAAATGTTTAATCGCCGGAACGGGCACGTCGAAAGAACGCATTTTTTTTAACAACGGTTATACGTCAACGTCGCCGCAGAGTTGCGTCATTGGCAGATTGGCTCATTTGGATCCGCGAGTATCTGCGTTTGAAATGTCGCATCGGACCGATATATTTTAAATTTTAAAAAAAAAAAAAAAAAAAAAAAACAATCCATTCGTTGTTTTATTGTTCGGTCTTCCAATTACTTGGAGCTCAACATACGGTTTTATTAGCCCGTCCATAAATTGGGAACACGGTCGATAATTCTCCAACCGAGTTCGAAATACGGACGAGCGAAAAAAAGAAAAAGAGGAAAAAGGAAAAAACTGGGCCGCAGACGACGCCGCTCTTCAATGCCAAAACGTGCACCGAGAAACACGTTTCCGATTGCAACTGGAACGCGTAATTTCCAGATAATGCGCACCTCTCCTCCCCTCGCCCCTCTTCCAACAGTTTTCCAAGACGAGGATGATTATATTCAGTGATTGATAGACTAGCAAACGTCAACTGGCATATTATTATTATTATTATTATTTTTTTTTTTAAATAATACATCCACCGCCGCGCGTCCTGCTCCTTCTCGCGGTACAACAGAACTGATTTAACTTGTTGAGGAGGATATGATTAATTGAACGAGCCGTGTACTTTATCACGAAACGCAGGAAAGGCAACTCCCGGGGATTAAAAGTTGGAAAATTCCAACGGAACCAGGGGAATACGCACGGAAGTTTTTTACAGGCTTTATAAAGTCGAAGTTCCGCGGGCGTTCTTTCGATTTAAGACGAACTCGCCCACGCTCGTTCGCCAACGAACAGTGGAACAGTTGGAATTAAATTATACACGGGCTGCGCAACTCTCGCGGAAATTGTCCAATTTCAATTTTCTTAGCGAGACACTCTCGTCTCGTTCGCCCCGGCGGAATTATAATTCGCCACGTGTCCGGTTATTTTCGGCGCGTGAAATGTCGATTTAATTACGAGACACTCCCCTCGTCCTCGTCCCCGTCCTCGAGTTTGGCCAATTGAAACTTGGAACGTCGTAGCCGAGCGACAAAGAAAGAAAGAAAGAAAGAAGGAAAGAAAAGGGGGAAAAACCACCGTTATAGGTTGGATATTCGGGTACAGAGAGAGGGCTGCCGGGGTATAGAGGTGGCTCTCTATTTTCCAGAGAGAAGGTGGAGATTACGGTTAATGTATTCCCCAGGGTGTACAAGTTCTTCGTCCTCGCAGCCGCAGCCGTCGTCGTCGTCGAGGACAAAGTTGTCGTTCGACCGTGCACGGCGAACCGGTGTGCCGTAACAATCGCCATTGCCATGTTAATGGCTGTAAACTTACGGCGCCGGTTCCACCGGCGGTCTCGTTCGACTTCTTCATCGTCGTCCGTGTGGAACTTGACAACCTTCTATCCGCGCTTCTTTTCAACAGTCAAAACCACGCAGGAGCCGAGCCAGTTCCAATGCAAATTCGATCGGGCAGCCTGACGCTTTATAAAGTAAGAATTTTCGTTCCAAACGTGGCCCTCTTTCCGGTCAGTTCCGGGACGGACGAGCTCGTCCAAGTAAATATTTAAGAGTTCACTACTTGGTCTTGTATTCGTGTCGAATTGAATTTGTAAATTGTAGCTGAAACAAGTGACGGCCCACTTTTATCACTGAAAGTGATTTGAGCGGAGGTAAAAGATCGGGCTCTTTAGATGCAACGCTAATGCAACGAAAATTAGCGATTGGTTGATTTGGGTCACGTGATTCGTGAGGGGCGTGGGGTAGACCTCGAGTAGGAGTGGCGTTGTCTGATACAGGAGCGATCGCGCCTGTAATTTGTTTTCTATCGATACAAATGTTTGCATGTCAATAAAATTTTATGGCGAAAAAGTCGTCTTCATTTCCTAGTCAGAACTTGGTTCTAGGCCTTTCAGTGAGACGAATCGTGTACTGGGGTACAAGTCGTGCAGTTTTTTATATTGTATTTTAAATATAATCGATATTTAAAAAGATATATGTATATGTATTTGTGAAAGTAGATACATATAAATTTATAATGTTACAAGTAGAAGGTTAGAAAATAATCTGGCCTTATGCAAAAAGCCATCTCAATGCGATGGTCCAGTATATATTTTCGGCTCAACTAACTATTATACGCAATTTTATTCTCTTGAAGAACCGGGCCATCTAACCCGATAGTCTGTTATCTACAACTCGCTCGTTTCATTCTCTTAATAGTACGACGATATGTGTATCTCATTATGTGAAATGTAACCAGGACCTCTGAACATCTGTGTCAACAAAGTCATTACTTTTTGGTAAATTTTAGTAAATTGCATATTAATTTAAAGGACAAAATTTTTGAAACTTTGCTCACATCGTATACATACGTAATCTCACTTTGTCTTTCGAACGAAAACGAACGGAGAAGAATTAAAATTGTTAATCGAAATTAAAATATTGAGATTTGATAACGCGCGTATATGACGAAATTGGGAAATTCACAAAAATCAGAGTCGATCGATCTGCCTCTCGAGTGGCAGGCTTCTCGCTGGTCGTCGCGACGACGCTATACGAAATTGCTATTACCGCGAGCGACAGGTTTAATTCCGCGGAAGTCGAAGGTGTATTCGTCGGGGGCTAATGTCAGAGGCTCGAGCAAACGGGAAGGGAAATTATTCAGACTCTGCGGATGCTCGTCGTTTACCCTAGCCGGGGCGAGGCGAGGCGACTGGAAAGACTCTTTGAGTTCGTGAGGTGGCGTGAGCTTGGCGTTCTCTAGCGCGCGAGCGAGAGATATATGCCGCCGATACGTTTCGATGTCTCGCGGACTCGCCGTGAGCGAGCCGTGACAGGAAACGAGAGCGAGAAGGCAGAAGGAACCGAGGAACGAAGGATCTCGTTTTAATTCCAGGCTGCTCTGGCTGCCTCCTGCATATTCAGAAGTTTTGCGCCGAATGCCAGGCCGTTGTTATGCTAAGACCGTGAGGGCGACCCTGGTCGGCTCTTAGCATATTTCGACGATATTTCCGGCAGTGCCGTATCCGTGGGACTTCCGGTGGTGGTACTGTTGCTCGCCGAGAGTCTCACCAACCGCCTTCCTTCTTCTCGCGCGCAGTTTCACGCGCATTTGCATTATCAGCTTTAATTGCTGCTTGTTTCGTTGTCTCCCTCTCGAGAACCGGTTTGACCACCGAATACATCCGAACGCGGTAACAATTTCGATATTGTTCCAATACATACGTCGATCGAAAACTCTCTCTACACGATCGAGCATTAATCAAAGCGATAGATATTCGATTCGCGCGTACATACGCACGAAATGCACGCGAGTAATGATTAAATTCTTTCCAAATTGTCGCGCAATTCCCGCACGCGGGAGAAGCGAAAGTGCACAATGAATAGCGCAACTGTGTATCCGATGGCAATGAGAAATTGTCGATAATTCATACTGATGTAACTTTGTACGATCGCTCGTTGCCATTTTGTCGAATTTTGAACGTTGGAGCTGCACCGAATGTTTGTCATTTCGAATTTCGCTAATACGGAAAAAGGAGGAGAAAGAAAGTCCTAACCTAAACCTAATCTAAACCCTGAACGTTGGAGTTGGACCGAATGTTTGTCACTTCAAAGTTTTCATCATCGTTGGTTATAATTGCGATTTTCGCTACGCGCGTGCCAATTTCTGTCTCTGCGATTTTTCACAGAACGATCGAGAGCTCGTGGTCTGATATACCGGGCGTGATCGTACAGGTGTACATCGTTCGAGCGCGTCGGTTCATTGTTTACGAATTTATACGAGCATCCCTCGGTAATGCGTTTAAAAGAACTCGTGGGAAGGGTTGCGCCGTCTGTGGTGCAACGTTAAGGGTGGGAGGGGATGGCGGATTACGCGGCAAAGTTTTTATGGGGAAGATTACACGAAGAAATAAAGCATTTAGATGGATGGTTAATGCGTTCGTTGGAATGCAGCTGTATCTGCGAGCTGCCTATTTTTGTAGAATATATATGCACACTGCACTGTTACTACGGCATTTACGGGCGGTAGTTGCTGGATTTGGTTGCAATAATTTTTATGGTATTATACGGGGGCTTGCGTGCCCCGTATAATACGGGGCTATGATATTTATATCGATATCAGGGAACTTATCCTCGCGAGATTATTACGATAGTTTATGGCCGTGTTATTTGAGTTATTGCTTGCTCGCGTATACCGTGCACCGGTCTTACCGGTCTCGCGGATTACAGTGAATGATTGTTAAGTGTTCTCACGCGTGCGGAAATTTTAACGAAGAGTAAGTGGGAGATATATGTACGCCCGTTTCAACGCGTGTGCGCCCGCTACGAACGTAAAAGGTCAAGTCGAACGCCTGGAGAAACACGCAGCGAACATTTTGCGTAGTGAAAATATTGAAAGAGAGAGAGAGAGAGAGACAAAGCTGGAAATTTATTAGAACTAAGCGCGAGCTTAGTTTCCTCTCTCTCTTTTTTGTTTTGTTTCTCCGCGAAAAGCCCGGGACATTAATCAAAGACGACCATCCTCTCTTTCCTATCCTCTCTCACGACCGAATGGCAATTTTTCTGCAAAGCGATGCCCTTCCCCTTTCCCCCCAGTTTTCAAGCATTTGCTTGTTTCGCCAAATTGTATTCTTATGATCGTCCATCGATTTACGAAAGTATCTTGAAATTTATCGTCGGATCGCCTCTTGAAAGGGGGGGCAGGGGGAGGGGCGAACCGATTGAAAAATAATCGACGCTATGTCGCGATAATTTACGTTACTGTTGCATCACTTCATATGTTTCAGACCACGATTTTTATTCAAACTTCCGTTCAAAAATCGTCGACGTTGTTACGTTTCGCACACGCACACGCGTATATGAAGGTTCATATATATTTATACCGTCAATGAGCCATACGGAGCGACAGTGTTTTATCGTTATTTCTAATTATTCGTACGTTAATACGCACGTGCAGAGTTCAATGAGCGAATGCACCGCATTATCATTCGAAGAAATAAATTTCGCAGGTATACCGACGAGAGTTGCACGAAGCCCCGCGTTTCATTCGTTGGCAATTTGCAAAGAATTCGTTCATATTCGCGTTATTGCAGAGTGAAAATTAAACAAAAAATTTTGTATCCAGCGAACCAGTAATTGGTTGTACATGCATAAAGAAGGAATTTTCGTTGCGTTTGACGACTGATTCAAACTTAATGGACCAACATTTCATCTCTTTTTTTCGTCTTCTTTTTACGAACGATTTTCTCCCTTTAATGAAATGGCTGTCGTAGCTAGATTTACAAATAACATGTCGAGGCTTTATTTCTTTCGTTATAACGATCAATATTCGTTCGAGACAACGTTTTTGGAAATGTAATTCGGCTTGTATTACGCATTTAAATGACAGAAGAGATTAAGTCAGACTTAGAGTTAAAATTGGTCACACGATCTAACTATCGCTTGTCTTTTTAAAAAAGAGGCGTGCAAATTTGGCCTTGGTCTATCTTTGAGACATCTAATTTTAAGCGTAACTCATCCCTTTACTACTCTACTATAGTTTTAGTTAGTTTGTTTCTTCAATTCATCTTTTGCTTCATCTGAAATAATTTTCTTTGCC
>KQ435709.1:263444-288200 GCA_001276565.1 Melipona quadrifasciata
TATTAAAAATCACTCGATTGTTTAAAGAAACACACGCTGTTTGTAAATTTCCACATAGAAATTACAAATCGGTCATTTCGACTATTTTGGTAGTTGCAAGTTTCGTTGAATAAGAACGAGTGTGCACGCCTAAATTCTCTACAGAGAACGTTCTCTAGCTCTTTCTACATTTTCCTTTCACGAGGAATGATAATTCCCTCGCGACGAACGCTCCAGAGAACAGGCAAAATTTTCTTCCCCCATCTAAAAGCGGCTCTGATTTCTGCCCCCCCCTTCCCCCGAATTAACATACAATGTTAAATTAGGAAACGGTCGAACAAGTGGAAGTAACTCGGGGTCATTTTAAATTCGTGACTTTCCATTTGGTATCGTCCGAGCGATGATTACCTCCCCTTCGATGGACGTTGATTTCACTCGAGACAACTTCAAACGCGTCCAAACGACATCCAACCAACGTCGCGTCGGCGAGGAACGAAAAAGGGGGCAGGGGATGTCTCTTTCTTGATTTTCAATCGATCCCACCGTGTAAACGCGCGCTTTAACGCAGCTCCAACGACGGTGGAGGATCCATTCGGCGAGATCCTATTTTACCAGGGATACCTCAATTAAAGCGGGGTAGCAATCAAATAAATGGGATTTAAACGTCGCCGGCGACACTGTATTGAAACGCCGTAGATTATCACCGGCGGTGAAAAATTGCTCGGGGATAATTGCGATCTGGAAATTCCAGACCTATTCTCCTTAATTTTCATTTATCTTGGAAGGATTATCGTACCGCGGTATTATAAACGGAGGCGTGCACGTTTCGCCAAAGGCGATTTTGAACTGAACTTCAACGCGGAAAATCGAATATTTCCAGCTTTCATTTGATTAACTCTTTACTTTTGGAAACATTATGGTATCGTCTATCAGCAATTTATTGACGAAACAAGCGAGTGAAGTATCGCTTCGAATAAAATGATACAGCATTGGAAATAATCCTATCACGTATTTAGCGTGAAACTTTTGTTGAGTGTATATGTCTAATCACCAAGTATAGTACGTAGAAGTTAATGAACGCATAATTTCAATTTTCAGAAAAATTCCATTCGCCGTTTTATAAACTTTCGTGAAAAGCAATAAGAAATTAACGAGCGTCAATTAACTCTCTATCCTCAAGAATTCTCTTCTGTTGAAATTTTACTATTCCTTTTACATCAATAACACACGTCAATAATAACTATCAGCAATTACAACAAATTTTATAATTTCAGCTGTTAGCTGAATTTAAGTATGATTACAGGGCAGCAGTCGAGGTTGATACTTTAAACGCAACGTCTCTGAACTCGACTCGTTTTCAATGTCGTTTGCGTGTCCATTTATACCTATTTTAAAGAAAATTGGGTAAATTAACGACGAAATTCGACGAAGCTTCCTATTATTACAATGTAATTTTTATTTCTTATAATCTTTTTGGAGTGTGACAACTTTTAAAATAATTTTCAACGTGCAGGGAAAAAAGAGTTGTTATGTTTCCCTTGCGGATGAAAAATCTTACTAAAACGTGTAAAACATCTGTCGATGTGTGATACGACGTTTCACGATAAATTTCTATTGTCACTTTTAGCGCGACATTCGAGTTCAAAGGAGAGTTTAAGGTTCTTGCGCTTTCAAGGACGTTTCAGCGAGCACAAATGCTGGAAAATTCCGACAAGATTGAAAAATACGGAAATACTCTTGGCAAACGTTCGCAACCCGTTTGATAAGCGATCGATAATCAAGCACGGATCTCGTCATACGCGAAGCAGTGTCGATTCCATTAACGAAATCAATATAATAAACGAGTGCCGTGGGGGTGGATTTTGAGATGACCAATTTCACGCTCGGACCGATCCGGATTTATGAATAAAAATAAAAAAAAAAAAAGGAAAAAAAAAAGGAACACAAATTCGTTTCACGGCGAACAGGATTTATCGACGGTCCGCTATATTTTAAACGATTTTTTCCTGTTTCATACATATACTTTTGCCAACGTACGAATTGCGCGTGCCGGCGCGGATTGCATTTTCCGGTTTTCTATTTCGAGAAGTGTAACGCGACTATGTAGTTATTACGTTGACGATAAATTATAGTTGTTATTGGAAAACAACTTTGGATAACAGTTTTTGCACGCGGTGAATTCGCCCGTCGTATAAATTTGTCCGTTTTCGTTAAATTGAATATAGATTGCCAAGGACAGAGATTTTAATTACTCGTTTCTAAACAAAATCCACCGAGCCAGCGGCCAATAATTATTTTCTTTCGCGCGGGCTGTGAACGAATTTCAACGAACGAGTTTCAATTCGAAGGCAGAACATGGAAAATAAGTGGCAACGTAACGCAAGGTTTTTCGGAAATTTTTAATTTCAATTTCAATCATCGCCGTTATTATTAATCGACAGAGTTGACCTTTCCATTTTTTTTCCCCCAAATTACAGCTGGAGAACAGACAGGAGGATATTAATTAACGGTTAACCGAACAACCGCGAGTATCGTCTTACAGCGCGCGAAACAAGGAAATCCAAATAACACTGTGTAATTTGATTATTCGCTCATCCGACAGAGGATTGGATAACTGCGGCGAGTTGTTATTGTTTCCCGGCACAAAGGATCGGTTTGTAGGAGGCATGCGCTCTCGCGAATCCTCTTAGAAAGGTATAATTGGCCCAAGACGACCCTGGCAGTCGGCGCCGGATCTCCACTCGAACGCACTAATTCCCCATTTGGCTCGCGAATCGCTGCTTCTTTGACCCGCCACACTTGTGTCCGAATATCCGCCTGATATTTAATACCTCTACCTATTAATGTCTAATTAATCCAGCCTCTCGAGGCGGACGGCAATTTTACTTCGCTTGGAGATTGCACTTGGAGCGAGACGAACGATCGTGTCGAGTGCGTGGAGACGACCTCCTCGATATCTAGAAGAGGCGACATGTTCCGGCGCGGAAATTCGGTAAAAATCATCGACACGCTTCGGCCTTCGGTTCTTCGGTTAGCGGTTCCCTGCCTCTGTTGCCGGGGAATAACTCGGAATCCAATCGGATGAATTTGCTTGGCCGAGCGTAACGCACTCGCGCTACGTGTGTACATACGAGCAGATACCGAGCATAACCAGATGCGCCGTTGCACGTGAACGCGCGTAGAGAAACTGCGAGAGAGAGAGAGAGTTCACGTATTTCATGGTCCGCATACCGCATAACGAATGTTCGGCGCTTTGTGATTTATGCTTTGTTCGGACTGGTGTGTACCTACCGGGGCAGGTCCCGGTTCCGAAGCAGGATTACGTACCTGGCTTCTTGATTATGATCATGCAGCAGCTGGCGGTAGCCTACGGGCAGAACGCTTGCACGCGTCGAATAGCATTTGGTCTGATTGTCCGATCTCGAGCGATCGTCCAATCGAATTGGCCCACTTCTGTTCCCGATTCTGTCCTCGCTGGATACTCTTTTCAAACAAACCTCCATCGAGAGAGAGAGAGAGAGAGAGAGATTTTTGTTCTTACGAGGAAACGCGCAATTGTGCACGAACGTAGCCGAGTTGGGCAAAAAATTCATCAACCATCTGACTGATGAAAGTTCTCCGATAATCTTCAATCGCAGTCAACGATCAAAGTTTGGCTTTTGATAACGCTCACGTTCGTACTTTGGTTAAATTTTGATTAAATTTCTACTCTGTTTGCGACGATCTTATGTATCTTTCAATCGTCAATTGCGACTAAAGATTCGATTCTTGCTTTGATCGTCAATTGTTTTCAATTTTAATCGTTTCAGTTGGATACCTCGTTAACGATTAATTGGTGAAATTCTTTTCGAAGTGGAATTAGCTTCTTGTTCGCGGCCATCTTGCAATAATGTACAGACACATTATAAAGTCTTTGAAAGTTCGTGAATAGTGAAATAATAATAAAGCATTAATGCCCAATGCGACGAAACAAAGTCTCTTCCGACTATTGTTTATTCGACGAAGTTCGAAATAAATTAATTGAACTCACATTTTATACCTCTCGACAGAAATACATTTTGTTTCGATTGAATAAATTCCTAACCTCAATGCGTCGATGTTTCATTAAAATTTCAAAGTGTAATTTATATGAAATTTTAATGAAATTCGATGTAATAATTCACGATTGATAATTGACGATCGGCGCTCTTGATTAATTAAATCAGTAGCTGATTTTTCAATGATTAATTTAAATTTTAGCCAACGACTGACGATTAATTTTGGCCCATCGATGAAACATTAATCAGTCGATCAAACTGGAAATTTTAATTGATTAATGCCTTCGAACTTTGCCTTCGATTCAAATTTGATGTAACAACCAACAATTAATAATTAACGATCGACGTTATTCATCGGTCGAGTCAGCCACCGATTTCTCGACGATTAATTTCCTCTAACCAATTTTATTTATTAATTAGACCGATCATTGGTTTTTCAACGATTAATTTCCTTTAACGAACGACTGACGATTAATTTTGTTAATCGCAGTTATCGAACTGAAAATTATAATATAGTCAACTCTGATCCCTAGTTGCTCTTAGAGGTGATTTTACATCTTTCCATCCTAGCAGACATTTCTCGTTAATTCTTCCCTGACCACGCGTATCGTTTCAATATCGAGTTTCGCTTTAACGAGAAAGAACGTCAGATTCGCGAACACATCAGTACCGGGGAACCTTTTATTAAATCGATCGACATTAGGTATAGATAACGAACCGTCAATTCAGCGAGAATTAGCTAGAGGGAAGTAATTCGGATGAAATTTCTCGTGCCGGAGCCGGAAATCGTATTTTCGTTGGTATTTGAGAATTTTATCAAGTTTCACTGCCCCCCCCCCTCTCCCGCCTCTTGACAGTTTCCAAGAAATTGAGATTTTTAAGCGAGTACCGCTCAATTTACTCTCTTCCCCGAATATTAAGCTCTTGCACTGGAATGACGAAAATCTTTTATCCCAAAATTGCAATATTTTTTCAGTTTTAAATATATTTAAATATAACCCAGCCAAAACAGACAATAAATTACTTCTTGGTAATTTCTATCTATAGTGATGTCATACCGACGAGGTTAAAAAGAAAGCGACAAACTATTTGCAGTATACGGTTTGGTCACTCGTTATGGTCCGCGAAACCAGCTGCCAGCGCAAGGGGTCAAGGCCCTATTTCGTTCGTTCAATTTTCCGGTTTGGAAGAGAGATTTTTTTTATATAATATCTTTTGCCTTTTAAAAATCTCTCTTCTTCGGAAAGTCGGAAAGTTTCTCGGACGAAACAAACGTTTGATCGTTCGAAATTCGAACGTTCTTTCCCGGCGGGGAGAGAGTTGGCTAAGCCAGGCTGAATCTGGTTTATCGCGGCCCTCGGTCTCTCTGAATGAGACAATAAATTAATCCAAGACTCGATGACGCCTTGGAAGTCGGAGATTAGCAAGTTTCTGGCGAGTACATGGAAAGCACCTTAAGCCCCGGCGGGGCAAGAGGAGATCCGTAAGAGATACGCGATTCACCGGAAATTTTGACGGAGTGACCTGTTCCTTCCCCTCTTTTTTTCTCTCCCCGTAAGAGTGTTCACTCCCCCCCCCCCTTCTAGCCTCGAGCGAGGCTGAACGCTAGTTCTATTCCACTTCTATGGAAAAGTTCGTACGCCGAGGTTCACCCGCGCCGGAGCGTTCGACCATAATGAGATTTCAGGCGAACAATAGTGTCGCCATTTCCCTAATGCGATTCGCTACTTAAATATTTTAATAAAATTCCTTCTTCTTTCAGCGAGCTCCTTACTTAACTTTACCCTCTGCTCTCCGCTCTCACCGTCCACTTTGCATTCTCATACTTTTAATCTTTTTTCTGGTTTTTTCTTCTTTCATTCTCTCTCTCTCTCTCTCCCTCTCTCTCTCTCTCTTTATTTCTTTCACCCATTTGACGACTTCTTCCCCATTTGGATAAGAGAGGCCGAGTTATCGAAACGCCGCCGGTTCACCCGCCCTTTTGTTTCTTTCTCCGTAGCGTTCGTTTTTAAGCTCGGGCCGCGGGGTCATTATTTTTTTCCAAGTTCCCAATAGTTTTGGGAGCGTCGTAAGGAGCGTCCGGCGCTCGCTATTTCCCTGCAAATTATTCCCCCGGCCATCGCGGCGATCGTTTCGAGCGGCAATCACCTCGTCGCTTCCCGTTAACGAATCGAAAGAGTCCGATTCGAGAAAAGTCTCCGGCCAACTCGAACTGCGACGAACTGCCGAATGCACACTTTTCAGCTTGGCATTTACGTTGAAGACAAAACACTGTGAACGTTCGATTTAATCGAAAACTATCGATTCGCGTCGCAAACGAATAATCCTATGTTTCTTTCCAGGATCTCGTTGCCAACGCTCTTACGCGTCGAGATCTAAAAAAGTATTTTCTTTCGTTTTGTTTAAATGAGAAGCAAAACAAATTTAAAAAAAAGAAAGAAACAAGCAGCGACCGACTTCCATTCCGGTCCCGACTGGAACTCCTTCCTTTTCCCAAAACGGAACGAGGGGAGAGGCTTTGGAAAGCTTTCGAGATCTGCATATTTAAATTAATTTGAACCTTCATCTTCAGCCCTTCGTCTTTCTGACAAAAGCTGGTCTCTCGGCGAGTTCTCGGATCTCCGACGAGAGCTCGTTAGTTATGCAACCTCGTCGATACAGGGTCCGCCAGGATTCGAATCCGTCGAATCTCCCAGATGCGCTCTTGCATTGGCCCCGGGACGAACTTTCAGCGATTCCGCGCTTCCACCTCGCATTTTCTGCTTACGTTCGCCCCGGTTTGCCTCGAAGATGCTAAGCCCCGAAGATGCGGTCTCCATCCTCTCCCCCTTCCTCCATCGTTCCCCTTTCTTCGGCGGTGAAAGTTGGAACCAAGTCCGCCCAAGGGGCAGGGGGAGAGAAAAGTTTCGCAAAAGAAATAGAGAAGTTCAGCGGTGATCGAGTGGACACCAGATATCTCGGGTTCCCTCGGTCGGATACACAGCACGCAGAGCGTTTGTATTGAGAGGATTGTACACGGAACTTGGCCGTTCCGAACTTTTATTATTTTCCAAGCTACTCGCCCGTGAATAATTCCGGCGTTATCGAACGATTTTTCTCGACTCCTCATAAACCCCCCCCCTTCCCTTCCTTCTTTTTCGTGCGCGCGAATTCAAACGTCCGGTTAATCGCGATCGATATGCGACTGCACGAACGATCAGACAATTTTGGGGATAGAAATTTCACCTCCGTAAAGTTAATCGCGATTTTCTTCGACAGTGTACGTTGCTTGAAAAAATTCGCGACCGCGCGACGACGTAACTATATCGACGACGATGAAAAATTGTTAATAACTTAACTTCGCTTAGGACGATCGTACGACGATCCACTTGGTGGACATTTCTTTTTTAAACGTGAAATCTCTACTTTGACAGTCACGAGTTTATTTTTTTTTTTTACAAAGACTTTATTTATGTCGCGCGAAGACACTTTATTTTCTCCAAAATTGTATAAAATTGTCTAAAAACAGTGTTAAAAAGTCATATATTATTTAAATATGTTTATTTTACAGTTATCTTTTTTCATTCTTGAAGATCAAAGTCTTTACAACGGGCTTCTTGAAGCTTTTTCGATTTTTTTTCACCATTTTATTAGACATTGCATTGAATTACAATTGGATACTGAACATTAAAAATAAAAAAAACCCCAAAATTTCGTAACATTCCATTTCAATAAAATGAAAAAAAAAAATCGTATGGTTTCAAAGGCAGAAATTTCAAAACTACCTTGGAAGTTGTCAAAGTGGAAGACTTCGCTTCAAGCTTGAAAATGCGAAATACCAAGATGGATCGTTCAAACGATCGACGATTTTTCATCCTCCTTGGTACAGTTATGCTCTTCACTGTACGTCGCGTGTTTTTTAAATAACACACGCCACTGAAGCAAGTCGAGACCCGAGTTTTCTCTTTTCCCCTTTCATCGGTTAAACACTTTACGCGAAGGCATACATCAGTTACACGATCTCTTCTTACGTAGTTACATTACACGCGGTTCGAGTTATCGACAATTTTTCATTTACGTCGCTTGTTGTACCGCGAGTTCTCTCCTCGTTTCTCCCGGTAAATTTCTGCGCGCAAGTTGGACCGATTGAAAAGTTATCGAAAGTTAAATAGAATAGCGGTAGACCGTTGTAACTTGTTTGACCCGGTTCGCCACCGCCGGTAGACGTTAACATTCGCCATTTTCGCGACGTCGCGCTGGTAACGGCCCTTTGTCTCTCCGCGGCGTAACTTGAAATTACGATTTTAACAGCGCGGTATCGTACGCGCTCGCGAAAATATCGCGAATAGTCGAGAATTGGGGGAACGATAAATTTGCGCTTGTGATACTGTAGGCGCTTAAAAATTGCTCTTATGACACTACAGACGCCTATAGACTGCTTAATCTACTTTGCTCCGCTGACACGAGAAACGCCTATGGGCGTCCAAAAAATTTTATTGACCATAATTCCAGCAAGTCTCACTTGAATCAGACGTAAGTGTACGTTAATTCAACAATTACATATTCCGTTAGTCATATATTATTTAAATATGTTTATTTTACAGTTTTTTTTTTTATATCTTTAAAATGAAAAATTGGGATAATAAAATGGTCAGAAGTACATGCAAACATGACACGACAAATGATTCATGTTGTGCATATTCATATTTTGTAGATACGATGTAATTGTTTGATCATTTGGTATCAACCGTACTACAAAGAGAAAGCATAACTACGTACTTTATTTTTAGAACGTATATTAAACAAGATGTATGCAACAAAATATATATTCTTGTACAATATAAATTATAACGAATTAACTTAACTAATCTCTATGCTCAAACTCTCTTCTTCAATTACTCGACAACGACTGTATGTTTATCTGCTTAGTGACTCAAGGTCTACTCCACGCCCCCTCACGAATCACGTGACCCAAATCAACCAATCGCTAATTTTCGTTGCATCAGCGTTGCACCTGAAGAGGCCCGATTTTTTAGGTTACCCCGGCTAAAATCACTTTCAGTGATAAAGATAATATTGGTTTAATGTAGTGGAATTTAGTGTTTGAATTATTTCAACATGCTTTCTCAAAAATGCACGCCCAACGAAAAATTTCGCCGTTCTCGGTGTAGGTCCTCGCGACTGAATTCCTACCGGTATGGTACGGCTGGCGCTACGTAGTCAAAGGGTTAAACAGTCGTTTGATGGATTTATACGCGCGACAGCAAAAAATGGCGAACATCTGGCCGACAGGGAGGAAGAAATTGCGCTTCTTTATTTTATCGGCGAAACTCGCCAGGCCGCAGCAACAGATAAATCAAAACTGGTCACCGAACTTTTCGAGCCGCCAGCCTCGGCGCGGATTTCGCCAGCTTGCAAACACCGTGCTGATATAATTTCCAAAACTCCAACGCCAATCTCGCGGAAACGATCTCTCTCGCTCGATAAGGAGCGAGAAAATAAACGTCTCCGCCTCATTACCGACGGAACTCCTCGGCGAATTAATCGAGAGCGACCAGAATGAAGAGTCGGCCGAACTTCCGCAGATTTCTTTGTTTTTCCCTGCTCAGCTTATTTCCAGCAGGTGGTTACTCGCTCGAGTAACTCGGCAACGGTATCGCTTTCTCATGGAAATGGCGAATCTAATCGGCTCGCGAGTCAACGGCGATCCTCACGTTTGAGAAGAAACACGCCTAACTTTGGCCATTCTTGCGAGCGAAAGTTGAAATTATTGCTGATGCCTGAACTTCGCCATCGAGAGCCATAATCACTTCCTCGCGGAGTTTTACTTCCGAAGACTTTCCTACCACAGCGTGGACGTTCCTCTCCTTCCCTCGCGTGGAAGAACATTGATTTTTCCGAGGTTTTTATCTCACTTGGCGAGGAAAGACGTGTATATATCTTCTCAAATTCCTTCGATCATCTGACAGAAACTTTCGCGCGACTCTCTGATCAACGGCGAACGATTTACGACGAAGAATACAATTGTATTTGAACAGAAAATTGTCGATGATTTAAACCGACATAACTTCACGATTGTGAGATCATCTGCTTCGTCTGGTCTCGTTTCGAAGCACGAAGCTTAAAGTTAAGCTTTCACAGTCACGAGTTCATTACTTTTCCGAAGATTGTAAAAGTTCGAACCTGTGCAAAGGTATGAAGAAAAATTTTGTTTTGACTAGATTCACCCATTATTTCGAAGATTGAAGTCTCCCCTTTACAACGAGCCCTCGAAATCTTTGTACGATTTTTTCATTGTTTTATTAAACGTCGAATGACGTGAATTCATGAAATTTTGAAATTTTACAAGAAAAAGAAAAAATAGTACAGCGAGTTTTAAGGGTTTGTTGTGAGATTTCAATCTATAAGACAGTGGGGGATTCAGTCATGAAGAAATTTTCTAATTTTACAATATTCTCACGATGTAAAATCATCTGACAAACTAGAGACTATGTTTTGAAAATGAAACCAGATGGATCATTGTACGATCATCATTTTATCGAACTTGGAACATTAGAATCACAGATGACGAAATATTAGGATTTCTTGAACTAAATTGGCGAGGAAAGAATCGCGCAAGTTTTGAGGGAGACTTTAATTTTCAAGAAGAAAATCTTTTATAGTTCTCACACGCGTGCAATTTTCAAGAGATAAGTATCCCGTCGATGTAAAATCATTTTCAAAAGAGAAAAGAAAGAAAGCTAGAGATTTCACGGTATAAACTTAAACAAAGTTCCTTCTTCACAGAGTTGTATCGATCTAAATTATGAACAATTTTTCATCGTCATTTACGTACAATTTACGTACGTTTGTCCTCGCTTTGTATCACAGCACGACGTTTAAATAAACATACGACAATGTCCAATTTGCAACAACGAAGCAACACGTCGCGCTAATTTTTGCGGGTAAAGCCCCGCGAAGGACAGATTCTGGGAAGCTTGTCCCAGCCATAAGGTAACAAACACAGCAACGCGATGTTGCATCAAGATACACATTTGCTCTTGGCTCGCATTAATTACGCAGAAACGTAAATTTGCGTCTCGGATTTCCAGGGTATTAGGGGAACGTCTCTCTTTTCGTTTATCTAGCAGCGTATTTAACTAACGAACGAATAATCTTTACGTTCTATCAACGGTACACGCTTCCGACGAGAGTCGCAAAAATACGCTCACCAGTACGTAATTTATCGATCTCAAATCACCCGCTGCTCGAGGGATCAGGCCAGCCATCAACGACCTTCTCGAAATTGGAAAAATTCAATTCAAACGGGAGTATTTTATAACGGGGGGGGGGAGGGAGAGGCGTCGATTTACACGGGAAATACGCGATAGAGAGGAAGTTCACGTTACAACGAAAAAACAAAAAACCACGAAGGGTCGAGTCTCGAGTTTTACTTTCCAAAGAGAACTCTCGTTTCAACGTCACGTTCAACTTTCATTTACGATCCTCCAAATTATCACGATTGTTAAATCCTTCCTCGATAGAGACGCACTTGCATCTAGTTGAATTTGTTTACTAAGTTCGAGAGAACTTGCCACGATATCTACGGAATTGTTGTCACAATTGACCGCTGTCAGGTCAGATTCGAGAGGCAACGTTGCGGACGAAACAGAAGAATCGTCGATAAAACTCTGCCAGAACGAATGTAAAATTAATCGATTTTAAAAAAAAAGAAAAAGCGTTTCAATTAATAAGTAATTCAATTTTATAATTAGCAGCTGCACGTACTCTGTGTTTGATGAGCATAATCGCTATCTAACGTCTTCTATTCTAACAACACAATGTAGATACACATTATCATATACACATAGTTAAGAGATTAACGGAACGTTTTGAAAAGACGTTCAAGGAGTTGAAGTTTCTAGGAACATCACATTTGATATCGAACACACTCACGCAACAACACTGATTCAAATTCTCTCGAAACTGCCGGAGCGTAGTTTATCGATCATTTAAAACGAAGCAAATTAGATTAAAAGTTGGCTTAAGGGGATTATCAGCAGGCACTCTTATCCTTTGATAAAACTTGGCTCGATCGTGCTTTCTTAGACACCGTAATAACCGGCTACTTCCTAACAAGTTATGAATGTTCCTTTGCCTAGTATCTGCGAAGTTATTAAATCTGCGATGTTTTTAAGCGGATTTCTAGAATTTTAATCTTGCCTTCGGAATTTCCCGGGCCAGCGAAACACATCCGGGATGGGCGAACAATCGTAAACAATTGAAAATTCCAATAATCCGCGGATAATGGATTAAAAACGGTGCGTTTCTTCGGGTTTGGTCGATCGAAATTCGAGTTGATCTCGAGCCTTGGACTTTGGATCCGAGACGCAACAACGAGTTGAAAGATCCAAGTACGTCGGATAAATGAAATGAAACGTTGAAGTGATTAAACGAAACATTGAGAGTTGGATACTCGCCGAGTTGGATTTTCGAATTCGGGAAAGACGATTACATTAAGTGAGTGGAATAGCCAAATATCAGGTATCCTGTAGCCAAGTTATTCCCGTAATAATCCTCACGAACGTAATCGTGTTTGGGGAGCTCGGAATTCCGCTATCCTCTCTCGTCGAGTTAGCCGACTACTGCATACCAATGGATTAAGCAAACATCACGAGCTACGCGAATTATTATCGCTGGCAAAAGAATCGGGAATCATTTGTTACGTCGTTCCTGATTTACATTTTACGCCGATTACGTTTTCCAATTTTTCTACGATGCTTCGTTTTTCTCCTCGGAGAGGAGTTTATTAGCAACTCGGAAACGAAATAAACGGCTCGGACGTTTGAAATAAACAGCTCGGGCGTGCGTGATTTATGAGCAGAGAGAATACTCGGCGATTGAAATTGTAAAACGGAAATATGTCTGGAATGACTTCAGATTATTTATATACGTAGACTATCAAAAATAGTAAAATATCTTTTATTTTTTTTAGGACACTCGTGAATTTCTCGAAGCAAATTTTTATTCTTCCTCCGAGTAACCTTTTAACCTCTTGCACTGGAATGACGTGCACGCACGTTGAGAATTTTTTCTTCCAAGATTTTTGCAAGATTTTCTCAGTTCTAAGTATATTTGAATGTAACCCAGGCAAAACAAATGACAAGTTTATTACTTCTTAATAATTTCTATCCAGTGATATACCGACGAGTTCAAGAAAAGAGGAAAGCGACAAATTATTGTGTACGGTTCGGTCACTCGTTATGGTCCGCGCGAATCAGTTGCCAGCGCAAGGTGTTAGAGATTTGACTTTTTACAACACGGCAAAGGCTTTGAAATATTTTCTCACTTTTTGGAAGCTTGGGAGAGTAAAGAAATTAATTTCTTTCCTTTTCTGTGCCTTTTCAGTATTTATTGCAGACGACAAAGTCTTTCAATCGCGCGTGTATCCATAAGAATAAAGGAAATTTGTACTCCAAAAATTTTGGAACACTTTCTATAATTCATATAATAAAATTACATGAATAATATAATTGAACTATAACATGAAATATAATAAAATTGTCTATGCACGAAATATAATTGTCAATGTACTAACACTCGACAAATTCTTTCTCGCATAAAGTATTATCTAGTTCTATTACGGTAGACAGTGTAATTCTTCAATTTTCAATTTTTTTTAATTTTGAAACAAAATATAATTTTTTAATTTGCAATTCTTCCAATTTTGAAAACAAAATTCTATGATTTTTTAGCATGTGACACAACAAAGACAAAGATGTGAAAGAAACAGAAAGAGGGAAGAAAACGCGGGTGCAAGTGTGTAACACTCTGCAAAGAAGTGTTTCAAAGTTTTTTCATAAATGAAAGAAGTTACATATATGGAAAACGTTGACCAACTTTCTCTGCAACGAAAAATTATTCTGTAGATTCTTCATTGCACATCTCCGAGAAGTCAAGATGTTGAACTTTTCATTTTCAACCCATTTTCTCACTGCTTCTGTGACGTTCTTCAGTGTCTTACAATTTTAATTACTATCCTTTTGGCGTAAATCTTCTTCAAAAGCACTATTAAACACGCGATTTTATTTGTCTCCTGCGAGTTAATTATCGCGCTATATTGTTTCCTTTGCGTTAATTAACACAAAGCGTTGATTGTTACGATCGCCACCGATGGCGACCGTTTCGTTTCTACTTCTATAAATATTTCAAGATAATTAAAGCGGAATGAATATCACGAACAATGAATTTTAAACAAGGCAACAGTAACTAGATGATATTATGAAATAAAAAATACGCTTTGTAATATAATATTGCAGTATAATATCTTGCGGAAATTAAATATTTTGTGTCCCACGGACACGGAACGTGCAAACTTCCCGTGCACAGTTAACGTTGTTAATTATTATTATTAATATCGGCACTGCGTAGTAATTGCGTTTTCGTTTAATTACTTCACCTTTATTTGTTAATTCCCTCGCTGCCCCTTTACTCTAATTGATTCTATTATGCATCGTCGTAACTAGACCGCGGCATTTTTACGCGCTTGTGGGAAATTGAAAATATAATATCGAAGGTAGAGCACTTGCAATAATCGGCAGTGGTGACAAATTTCTGTCCAAACTGATCTGAAATTGCACAAAGCGCGACGAACAGGAGAATGAAATATTTCTGATTTGTTCGAAACGTTTCGGAGGTTGTTATTTTTAGGAACGAAAAGGTTCCTCCCTGTTGAGATATTTCGGGGCAAGCATAGAATCTCGCGTTTCGGATCGAGGATTGCACGCTGAATTTCCGAGAAATTGGTGGCAACGGAAGTCCCTAGGAGAAGATTGCGATTCGAGTGACATCGGCGAGTATCGACGACGATCATTCTCGTTCCGGGGTTGAGTTTTTTCAGAGAGAATCGACGTACCACGAGATTTCATTCCGTCGGAGGCAAAATCATCCTGGGTTTCGGTGCTCGTCTCGGGATTCTGCGAACTTCGGCTCGCCCAAAATTAAAATGAACTCGGTGAACTTCTGCCAACTACTCCGAGGCTCGTCCCTGACAAGTGCTTTGACCCTCCTGCACAGCATTCCCTTAACAATATCCACAAGCTTGACAATCTTCGGCATTATTATTTTTGAAGTTGTCGCCGTTCGAGGTAGAAATTGTTCTTAGTTTTCCGTGAAATTTATCGCACTCGGTATCGTTCGCTGCTGGGACTATTACTACCGGAACTGTTATTATGAATAATATAATTCCCACGTTAACATTATCGGACGACTAACCGCGTAATTAGTTCCGATAGAATTGTGAAATATCGATAACCGTCGCACACAAATTGAAATTCCGTTTAGTTCGACGGCATTGGTATCCAATAATTACCAATAACTTTACCATTCCCGCTAATGAACTTAGGAAATATTAACTGGAAAATTTCTCGACATTTCCTTTTCTTCCTTTTTCACTGAAACGAGCTCGGATAACGGGTTACTGTTAATAAGCGCGGGACTGTGCGCGAGCTGAATTTTCGTGATTAAAAATTCGCGGAGGTTTCGAAACGAAATGGTGACGATGCGAGAAAAATACGCTGCTGTTGTTCGTGCTAATAGAAGTACGTTTGAATATTTAACACGAGCGGCTGTTATAAAAATTGTAGAATAACTTTTGCAGGCTTCGATCTTTCGCACTGAGTGTAATTAACAGGTGCAATGGAAATAAATAATCCCGATGCAATTAAACCGCGGTGGCGCAAGTCTGATCCCCCGAAAAGAGAAAAAGTTCGCCCGAGAGAGATTCCTTAAACGCGTTACGCGAAACTGAATTTTCACCCGGCGAACACGCCGCCATCGTGGCGAGGGAAGGAGGAAACTTTTTCCGCCCCCTCTCAAGAACACGACGCCGTTTACTCTTCCGTGGGCCGTCACTTCCGACTCTTAATCCTTTCTCCGGTTCAAAAGTACACGTGGCCGTGAACGACAAATTCGATTTCCCGCAGGCATAAGTTTCAACGAGGAAAGTACGGAAAAGGATACGAAAGGAAACGAAACCGACCAGCCACGGAAATAACGCGAAAGGGGGGGGGGGTTTCATTTTTCACGAAATATAAAACTTCTGTATCGACGATACGTCGCGTTGGAAACTTCCAATGACGACGTGTAACGTGAAACCCGACAATTGATATTTCATTTCGCTAATTCTCGTTGTTGCGAGGAGAAAATTGTGGAATACGTGGAAACGTGAAGAGACTATACGCCAGGCGAAATTTAAAGGAAATGTAAAGGGCGGGACAAATTTTGGAGCGAGGTCGCGAACGAAGCATCGAACTAGATGCGACTCGAGGACTGTGATGTTTGCCACAATCGTTCATCAACATCGATAAGTTCTAACTTGCCTCGATTTTTTAAACACGCAGAACGATGTTTGATTTGAATTGAAACTTGGAGCGAATGAATAAAAATCAATTATACATATACATGTGTGTGTACTGCGTGGTACGTAGAGCAGAGTTGAACAAAATGTAATCTGATCCACGATCAACGATTATAATTAACGCGGAATCAGAGCGTCAATGAAATATAATCAGTAATCGCTGATTAATGTGTAAGGGAAGTAATCGATATCATTAATCGTAAAATGATTGCACGTTTGAGTGTGATTATGTATCAGTAGTTTACGTGTACAATTTTATTAAGATTTTACCAAAATTTATTCCGAATATCAAAGATTCTCGATTAATTATAATGCACAATTCTCCTAATTCAATTACAATGTGTAATTCTCTGAATTATTATTGGCAGGACTTTTCGTACGTTTTAACGAAATAATGGACTTTGATGATAAAATAAACTTGCCGAACGATCAAAATCTTCAAGATCAGATTCCTCGTTACAATACGCCTTCATTCTCAAAAATATATCAGAGAATTATAAACTTCAATTATTCTATAAAATTTAATGACACTGATTAGATACTATTATTCAGTAAAAAGTACGCTCAAATATACTGTCCAGTGTGTCAAACTACAAATAGACTTAATAATAAGTTAATTCAGTTATATTGAACAGTTTGAACGTGTCATAGCAACACGGCGAAACACATTACAGATCGTGATAAAATATAAATTAATCACCTGACGATTTAAAAATTACTAATCAGCGATTACGAGTTACAAAAGTTAATCGAGATTTCCGATTTATTCCAACGATGATTAATTGACTACCGATCGCGAGTATTACGATTATACAGAAACGATTGCTGTCCAACTCTAACATGTGGAGTGTCGATAGTTTGTCAAAATTTATGCCAAAATTTACAGCAAGCGAATTTTTTCTTTCTTTGCAAATAAAAACGACGTCAACATACAGAATGTCCATATTTTTTCTGGCCACATTTTAACTTTGCCAGCACACTCTACGAATGAAAGGAAAAGAAAAGAAGAAAATGTCTCATAAACGTACGTTTAAAAATTCCTCGTCAAGGAACTATAACGAAAATTCGATATTCGAAAGGCCCAGAAGCAACTGTTCTGACTAGAAAATGAAGATGACTACTTTGCCATAAAATTTTATTGATGTGCAAACAATTTGTATCGATACAAAAATTACAGGCGCGATCGCTCAGTACCAGACAACGCCATTTTTACCCCACGCCCCCTCACGAATCACGTGACCCAAATCAACCAATCGCTAATTTTCGTTGCATTAGCGTTGCACCTGAAGAGGCCCGATTTTCTAGATTACTCCCGCTTTTATCTACTGTCAGTGATAAAATCCAATGACGTGAACTGACATCGAAGGCTCAGAAAAAGGCTCTTTTCGACCTATTATCTTATCTTAGCCATTGCCGCACCTGTGTCCAAACGAAAACTTACTACGCTGTTGTCTCGAATTTTCGTTCTAGTTCCTTAACAAAAAGTTTTCGAGCATACGTTCATTTTCTTTTCTCACTCGCAGAACCTACTAGCAAAAAAAGTTGCAACATCAAACCGGGAAACTCCTGCGATACGAGAGTATCGACAGATCCTCGTCGCGGTGATAACGATACAAAGATCGCAACTTGTAATATCGTTCTCGAAACTCCGTCGAAGCTTGTCCGAACTTATCAAATTCGTAATACTTTGCGAAGCTGCAAACTTGCCCGAGTCTCGCGCTTGTTAAACTGTCTCGTCCCGTAATCGCGGGTGCGCGCGACTTTTATTCGATAATTCTCTGGTCCCGTCGATATCGAACGATTTCGCTAACAATCTCGAACTATGCGAACTCTCCTCCCTCTCTTCGTGGCGTTATTTCGTCCTTTCCTAAACGGGGAACAGAGACGGATTTCTCATTAGCGTAAATATCGCCGATTTCGCGGCGCGCGAGATTCTACGAACGAAAGTCGTCCTCTTCGTAATTCGACGCGACGGCGAATAATTGGAAATTTATATTTGCCACGTTACGCCATGATTTTCATTCAATTTCAACCATCTAGCCGAACGTTACACGCGCACGCACACGCAGGACGAAATTGATTTTTCCCTCCTCCTCCTCCTGCCGCGCAACGTCGCGCAATCGTTGAATAAACACGCCGGTGATTTTCGCCGGATTCCCGAAATAGCGGCCCGATATCAATTGATAACCTCGTCCGTTTGAATTCCGTCTGCGCGTTTCGTTCGTTCTTAATATCGCGGACCTTTTAACGTCGAAAAGCGAAAAAAAAAAAAAAACTGTGTATGGGAACGAAAACACAAACGTAGGGCAGGTACATACCTGCCCGAAGTTATTCGAAAAGCGCGACGGAGTTATTTTAAATTGCATTACAATTTGTTTGCGCGGAGGTTGCGCGTGTTTCGCGCTTAACGCGAGCTTAATATGTATAAAAAAACACGTCGCTAACCCGGTAATTTCGCGAGAACGAGATTAAATTTTGCATTATTAATCGGCGTATTGTTCTCTCTTTGAGAACAAAAATAAAAAGCACTTGCTCGTTAATATTCCGAGAGGAACACGTAGAAAGGGTGAAAATGTCTTCTTTTTTCTCGGAAAGGAACGTACGAAGCGCGAGACTCGATCGTGCAAGCTCTTTGTCGCAAGGCAGCTCGCGCGCCGAAGAAACGTGGCTGGGTAATTCTCTTTACTCGTTCGAGAAAGTAATCGTACCTCGCGCACGCCTCCTTTCGTTTGATCTCCCGCGAACTTTCCGCGAACGAACCTCTAACGATTCTTTCGTTTCCGTTCCTTTCGAACGGCGCACGCAACTTTCGTTCTCTCTTTGCGAGCGAGCGGGCAATGGACGTTGCGTAAGATTAATGATAAAATCGATTCGATGTTTCTTTCTTTTAGAAAGAAAGAAAAAAATATATATATATATTTCGTGCAATTTCGTCTCATCGCGTTCGTTTCGTGAAAGCCGCGGCATCGTTTTTCATTTTCGCCGAAATCAGCGCATGCATGCACGCATACACACATATGTACATGCATACATCGTTTTACCTTTCAGGCGTTGCTCATTTCCACAACTGTAGATCATTAAAATTTTTGAAGCTCTAAATACGTCGCCGCGTCAAGGTGAAAAGCCACGCGGCGAGAGATTTTTTAAGGAAAAACGTGAAACCTGAAAGTCTTCCCTCTTCGTTGAAAAACAGGGTCATTACGTGGCGTGGTTTCTCAGTATCGCGCGACTTTCGCAAACGATTTCCTTCGTATTTGCAAGAATAATACGGGCAAACGAGGCAACACATTACACAAACCTCTAGTCGTGTCCCAACGAAAACATCTTTCGGCCAAAGAAGCAGAAAATTAATCGACGACTACCAGCGATGAAATTTTTCTACCACCGCAGTTGACGATACCATTCAAGCTCTGGTTGTTAATCGCGACGATTAAATTCCTTTCAAGTGAAGATTAAGTATCTTTTAAAGATAAGGATTAAATTCTTACTTTAATCCTCTTGTTCGCAGCCATCTTGCAGTAATGTACAGAGAGATGGTAAGCCCGTGTAATATTAGTGAAATAATATTATGCGACGAGGTAAAGTCTTTTTTCTACTTTTTAATTATTATTTGTTTATTTGACAAATTTTAAAGTAGTTCGAAATAAGTTGGTTGGACTTATGAATCGCTCTATATCTCTCGACTGTGTGAATATATAGAGAAATATATTTCATTTCGATTAAATGTCCTAACTTCAACACGTCGCTTCATTAAAACTTCAAAATACTTTTTAATTTTACTAATTTCAAGTGAAAGTACAATGAAACTCAATGTAGCAATTAATAATTGATAATCGATTGCCGATTAATTTTATTTAATCGATCGGATTAAAAATTGATTAATGGCCAAGTTTGCCTTTAATTCAAATGAATTATAACGAAATTCGATTCAATAACTAGCAATTGATAATTGACGATCAACATTGCTAATCAATTAAATCGATCGTCAATTTTTCTATTACTTTCTTTTAATCAACGATTGACGATTAGTTTTACTTATTAATGAAATTGATCACCGACTCTTCGACGATTCGTTTTATTACTCATAAATATTAATCAGTCGATCTAATAATTTTAATTGATAAATACCCAACCTTGCCTCCAAATTCGAATTAAATTATCATCAAATTAGCTGATAATTGACGATCAACACTATTAATTGATTAATTTCGCTGATTATTATCACTGAAAGTGATTTTAGCGGGGGTAACCCAGAAAATCGGGCCTCTTCAGGTGCAACGCTAGTGCAACGAAAATTAGCGACTGGTTGATTTGCGTCACGTGATTCGTGAGGGGGCGTGGGGTAGTCCTCGAGTAGGAGTGGCGTTGTCTGGTACTGCGATCGCGCCTGTAATTTGTTTTGTATCGATTCAAATGTTTGCATATCAATAAAATTTTATGGCGAAAAAGTCGTCTTCACTTCTTAGTCGGGACAGTTACCTCTGGGCCTTTCAGTAGGACGAATCAGTGCAGTTTTTTTTGTTCGATTCTCCGACGATTCGAATCTTCTTCAACAAACGACTGACGATCAAATCGATCGCCGATTCTCCATTTGAATTTTATTAGTCGTAAACATTAATCAGTCGATCAATTCTGTCACTTGGCCCTGGTGTGTTTAACTTGCAGTTTGAAGGTTCAACGAAGCCTTCTGTAATTGAGATCATTCTTCACGGGGGGGCGGATCGGAAGCATAATGTCGGGCGTCGTGTCCTCGAAACGGCCGAGTGAATATAACCTTCGAAGGCTGCGGAATGTAAGGGAACAGAGGGCGAAAGGTGGCACACCTGGCGCGCCCTTATAACTTGAGAACAACCTCTTCATATTTCAAGCAGGGGCGTTCGTTGGGAGTAGTAGTAGTAGTCGAGGGAGCGTGTCTCGAAGGGGGGAGGACTGTAGCTACTCGATTCAGCAGCCTCCGCGCGCCTCGCCGAGGTATATAATTAACCGGCGCCTGTCGAATCCAACGATAAATTTATGCGAATCACGTTGTTTCGAAACTACATTGATGTTTCTTCGATTCGTTTCTTCTTCCTTCTTCGAGAGGAAGGCAGCTCCCTCTCCCCCCCCCCTCTCTCTCTCGGTAATTCGATTTCAAACTCGACGCAAATTCGTTACACCGCCACCTTTTACTTGGAACGTTTCGAATCTTTTCAAGAGAATAATCCCTCCCCGCGCTAACGTTATTACATTTGTAATGCACTGACGCGTTCCGTATTCTGTATTCGCCGAAAAAGAAAAGAAAAGAGGAAAGGAATATAAGTCGATCGGATCGTGAATATTGATGAGACTCTGCGGGCTACGCTTTCCAGCAGCTTGGTCACCAAGGTTCTTTTCTTTCGTTAAAGGGAAACTCAAAATCAAAGAAGGAGAGATTCGATTATACGTAACTGCGATTATATTTTGCGTATTGATTCTATGTTCGTCGATGGTAATACTTTACGATTTCCCTCTTTCACAGTCTCTCAGTTTCTCTTTCGACGAACACTCGCCCGTGCGGATGTAACGTCGAGCACACTTGAATGGATATCGCTCTCTCGTTAGAGTTCACGGGAATTCTCTTTCTATTTCGATAAAATAGAAGACCGCATCTAGGATGAGATCGCACGCGCGCGCGAGAGAGAGAGAGAGAGAGAGAGAGAGAAAGAGAGGAACGAATGGACAGATTACTCGGCCTCGTTAGAAGAACAAAACCCATAACGGTGGAATAACGAAGGCATCCTTCTTGATATACAACGCTACTTGAAGGGATCTTATTACTGGCGCCAGCTTCCAACCTCGTTATCCCGAAAATCCGAGTTATTCGCGCGTGTAACCGGTGCAAATAAATAAAAAAAAAAAAAAAGAAAAAAAGAAAAGAATAAACCAGTTAAAAGCGATAGATTCGTTAAATCGTTTCATATATATCGGGTGTCTCGTAATTGGTGGTATCAAACGAGTAGGAGATTTTACGTGGAAAAACGAACGAGTCGAAAAGGAAGAACGCAATTTTTTCATCGAAGCCTTCGTTTTCGAGAAAATCGAGTTTGAGAGTTTTACACGTGAATTTAGTCGATTCCTAGGCGCAAAAACAGAGGCGAAACAGGCAGAATAAAATTTTCTCAAAAGACGAATTATCAAACTCACGAAAGCGAAGCGCCTTAACGAAAAAATTTCACTCCACGTTCTTTATTTATTTGTCATACTGTAGAGTCAATCCCCTGTTAATTATTATAAATCGAAATATGTTCGACGAGTTTTCAAACTCGATTCTCTCGAAAACGAAGCGTTCTGTGAAAGAATTTCATTCCATATCCTTCACTGATTTTCGAACGTAGAATTATCTCCTCCTCGCTTTATCACGAATCAGTTAAATTCACGCGCGTTTGACAAATTTTCGAACTTCGAAATTCCGATGAAAAAAAATTCCACATCCTCTCTTCCCGACTTGTTTCTCCCGCCAAGATATATTTATTTTGAGGGAAATTATGTATTCATTTAGAATCGATTGTACCGCAAATGTATATTGGGACACCCGGTATATATCACCCCGCGGGGCACGATTTTGTTTCATTATCGGCGATCGATACCCCGCTGTTGCGACGAATTATGTACTTGTCGGTCTTGTTACCGTAACTCGAAGCAAAATCGGCCGGATAAGGGAAAAATTGTATGAAAAGCATCGAATTGTATGAAATGGCATCGAGTGCCAGAGCTAGGGAGAGGGGGGGGGGAGGGAGAGACCGAGAGCGCATCAATATCGGACTGGTTATTCCCCAAATAAAGCGATAAAACACTGCCGACGGCGATAAGTCACGATAAGCTCGATATTTAGCTGGCTAAATGTGATTACTAATTACTTAATGCAACTTCGTCCATTTAGATTTGGAACGGACGTTAGCCGTTTCGCTGATCCGTGTTTATTGTACGCCGGTGGCTGGCGGGCGTGTGCCAGCGAAAGAAAGAATCCCTCAGATTTCTGCACAGACTGGCACGTATCCAGAAAAGCCATTTCAATTACACCATTATTCCCGGTACATGTACACGGGGACTATCGCGCGATTTGGAAAAATCCGAACAAAGATATTTGATACAAATACGTAAATACGGCTTTACCCCCCTCTCTTTTTCTTTTTTTCTTTAGTTTCGCCCTGTAAAGCGATGAAGCGTCCGAAATTCCTCGACGGCGGAGAAGACATTTAACACTGGAATTTCCAAAAATGATCGAAACGGACCAATTTGCAATTTATTTTGAAAATTTTACAGCTACGAAACAGTGTATTTTTCGAGATTTAAATGACATTTCGCGAAATAAATAAATAAAAGCTTGTGTTGTAATTTATTCTGCTGCAGAGCTTTCCTGTTTGAACTGTTGCCACTGATGGAAATTTCACGCTTCAGTCGTCGGTGGTTCTAGTGTTAACGCTAAAATTACCAAAATGGTCGAAACGGACTAATTCGCAATTTATTTTAAAAATTTTACAGATACAAAACAGTGTGCTTTTCGTGGGGTATATAAATAAAAGCTTGCGTTGTAATTTACTGTATCGCAGAGCTTTTCTATCTTTCTATTTTAATAGAAATTTCATGCTTCAGTCGTCGGTGGTTCTAGCGTTGCCACTAGATTTACCAAAATGGTCAAAATGGACCAGTTTGCAATTTGTTTTAAAAATTTTACAGATACGAAACAGTGCATTCTCCGAGATTTAAATAATTTTTCGTGAAGTAAATAAATAAAGAGCCTGTGTTGAAACTTATTGTATCGCAGTGCTTTTCTATTTTTCTACTTTAATGTCCCTGATGGAAATTTCATGCTTGAGTCGTCGGTGGTTCTAGTATTAACATAAAATGAGTAAATCATAATTTTCGTTAGATAGATTGTAGATGTATTTCTTGAGTATTTTCAGAGATTTAAATGATACATTATAACATACTATAGATACTATATAATAGATATTAGATACAATGTATTTTTAGAGATTCGTTATAAAATGATTCGTTATAAAAACTACATAAATAAAAGCTCGCGTGTTCCATCGTATTTTACATTTTTTCTCTTCTTGTTTTACCTTGGCATCTCCGATGAAAATTCTACGCTTTAGTCGCTAATAATCGTAATATTCCTGGAAGGAGGTCTGTTCATTTTATCACTGAAAGTGATTTTAGCGGGGGTAACCCAGAAAATCGGGCCTCTTCAGGTGCAACGCTGATGCAACGAAAATTAGCGATTGGTTGATTTGGGTCACGTGATTTGTGAGGAGGCGTGGACCTCGAATAGGAGTGGCGTTCTCTGTAACTGAGCGATCGCGCCTGTAATTTGCTTTGTATCGATTCAAATGTTTGCATATC
>KQ435709.1:345607-359687 GCA_001276565.1 Melipona quadrifasciata
TTTTAATCCTTTCGTTTCTCCAACTTGGTTAAAACCTAACCTAAAACGCGGGACGATTTCCAAAGTCCAAGCTTCGGCTTACAAAAATTGCGTTTACTCGTAACAATTAGAACCACAATAAAATTGGAGTGATTTTTGTTTTCATTTAATGGAAGAAAGTCGTGGAGTTGTCGGATCGTAGATTGGAAAACAACTGCACGATTTGTACCCCAGTACGATTCGTCTTACTGGAAGGCCCAGAAGCAACTGTTCCGACTAGGAAATGAAGACGACTTTTTCATCGATACAAAACAAATTACAGGCAACGCCACTCCTACTCAAGGTCTACTCCACGCCCCCTTACGGATCACGCGACTTAAATCAACCAATCGCTAATTTTCGTTGCATTAGCGTTGCACCTGAAGAGGCACGATTTTCTGGGTTACCTCCGCTAAAATCACTTTCAGTGATAAAAAAGCAGTAGAGGGAAGAATTAATTCGAGCCGGTCCCTTGTTAAGTCGCCGATGAATCGGACAACGCCGAGGACCAATAAAAACCGTCCCCCTTTCGATAACGATCATATTCTGCCGGGGCCGTTGTAAGCAACTTGTAACTACGAAAGCCGAAAGTTTCGAGGATCCTGCTCATTAGCGAAACCCCTTGTCGTCTTTGTCGAGAGAGAGAGAGAGAGAGAGAGAGTTTCTTACTGGAAATTTTCCATTAAAAGACTCGAGACTGTTTCGTTTCTCGCTGTGAGAGTTGCTAAACCATCCCCTCCTTCTGCGGAATCCGCAATTTCCAGTTTAATGTACGGAGAAAGAGAGACGGAAACGGAAGTTCCTCCGCCTCCCCCGATCCCTTCGAGTAAATCGCCTTACGTCTCGTCCCGTTGAAATTCAAGAATCAACGCGGCCCGGTTCCCTGAACCAACGAACGAAGAATACAGTTCCGTGAAACGCAGTTCCATAGGGTGTGGAAAATTTGATTATTTCTTCAGGTCCTTTTCGACCGACAACCGCAGGTGTCGTAGGAGAGAAGTAGCAGCCTTGAAAAGAATAAAGTTACATACTTCGAAAGTTCGAAGTCGAAAAAAAAAAATTGCGCGTACACCCTGATTTCTGAACTGTCTCCAGTGACTGACGGACGCCTTGGCGTAGTTAATGAATCCCCCCGAGTTCCTCGGAAGATTAACGACGCACGTAACGCCAAGTCGGAGAAAAGCGAGCGAAAGAAGCGCAGCGAATCCGCTAATGGCACACCGAGGCTCGAGTAACTCGCACTCACCGCGCGATTCCTTTCCCAACGGAGAATTTATCTGGCAATCCTCTCGCTATGCAAGAACCTTTCACCTCCCTTCGACGACTTTCTCTTCGGAAACGCCAACGACAAAGCTGAAATATGATTCTTCATTCGTGAAGACGACTATTTTGCCATAAGATTTTGTTGATATGCAAACATTTGAATCGACACCAGACAATGCCACTCCTACTCGAAGTCTATCCCACGCCCCTTCACGAATCACGTGACTCAAATCAACCAATCGGTAATTTTCGTTGCATTAGCGTCGCACTTGAAGAGGCCCGATTTTCTGGGTTATCCCCGTTAAAATCACTTTTAGTGATAAAATTTTCTTGTTAATAAATCTACTATCGTCTCAAAAAATAAAATTTTCTGTTTACAGATGTACAACTTTTTTTACCATTTTAATGAACTTGAAACATTAGGATCACGCATGACGACAGTTGTTAGGATTTCTTGAACCCTGATATTCAACCTTCAACAAAATGGCGGAGAAAAAATCTTACAAGTTTTAAGAGGTCGTTACAAGTTTGCAGAGGAGAGACTTTAATTTTCAAAGAAATTTTTCAATTTTCGAGAATCCTCGCTACATGATGTAAAAAAAAAAAAAAATACCATTTGTGTTTCAATTTTGATATTCACGACTATCAAAGAAGAAAGGACTTTACCCTTTAAAACGAGATCAAGTGATCTTTTTTTTTTTTTTTACATCGGCTTGAATAATCGACAATTGATTTTCCATTGTTATATTTTTCAAGGAATGTAGATCACAAACAGAATTCATCCAGCTGGACGATTCAAATTGGGCTTTTTTGTGCTTCCAAGAACAATCAAGAGAAGGGAGAGAAAGAGATTTATTCGTAATTTTTTCAAAGAACGCTACGGAAGCCTCAAAAAAGAAAAAAATGGAAAGAAAAATATATTACACGGACGAAAGGGGACGAAGGAAAAAGCTGCAGCAACAAAGTAGCAGAAGAACAACGTTTACAACGCGCGGGGCAACGAATGCACGTTGGAGGAAGAAACGGCGAGAAAGTTCTATTCACCGGGCGAGAAGAAATTTAATTCTGGCGGGCCGGACGGTTTTGCTCGTTACTAGCTGCAATTTGCGAAAAGAAGCGCCTCGTGACGATAAAACTAAAATCTACGATTCCGCCGCTGGAAACGCTTTTCCGCTCTCGCAACGGCTCGGAACATAATGCAGAGGTTCGTCCGGGGGAGGGGAAAATGAACAATACTCAAATTTAAATTTAACAACGCGACGAATTGACGAGCGCGGGCAAAAACGGATTATTACGAATGGATTCGTTTTGCGAAACGATAATGCCGCGGCTCATTAAGTAAAAATGATCGAAGCGCGTTGCGCGACGATGCAGCACGGTTAATACATTACGTCGTACATTTCGTTCCGCGAGCAATATCGCGCACTCATGAAAATGGCACGCAATATTTCACTAGATAGAAGAGTTTAGCTTAAATCAACAACTGATTGACGAAATTTTGCGACGTTTGGTCCCATTGTTGACGAATCGTAAAAGTGACGCGATTGTTCGCGTTTTAAAATCGACGAATTTATCACAGAAATACGAGGAAAACAGTGGAATTAATCACTTAGCTGTGAATGACGAGTATACTCTCTCATGTCATGAAGGAATGGCAATTTTTCGTCTAATGACGAGCATACTCTCTTCTCCGTGCGAGGAAAGTAATTGCAATTTGTTACTTGAATTAAATTTTTTTATAGAGAACAAATATTTGTAGATCTTAGACATTTTAGAGGATTTTGTTACTAGACTTGACTAGTTCTTTTTACATCTGGTTCTTTTTATTGGAAGACTGGATATTACTAGTTCTTTCTACTGAAAGACTAGACTTTACTAGTTCTTTTTATTAAAAGACTGGACTTTACTAGTTCTTTCGACTAAAAAACTAGACTTTACTAGTTATTTTTACTCAAAGACTAGACTTTACTAGTTCTTTTTATTAAAAGACTAGACTTTACTAGGACTTTACTGTAAATATTTTCTTGCTATCAATATTAATTATTATTAATTGCTCAATTAATATTAATCAAGTTAAACAATAAAACCATTGATTTAAAAAAAAATAGTTTCTTATAATTTATAACTTAATTCAATTTTGCAATTAGTAGCTGCACGAACTCGAGGATCATTTTACAATTGCAAGTAAATTCAACCGTTGCTCGAATCGAATCCAATTACGTACGGAATTAATTTTCGAACTATCAAAAACAATCGAAAAATGATTTTCATCCGGTGTGCATACACACGGCGTGCAACGACGAGAGGAGGAATGAAAACGCGTTCCGAGCGAGTTTGTTTGGTTTGTTTCGCATTTTCTCCATTGACGGAGACACCAATCGCGTTATTAAACTCCCTACGAGTTTGACGTTATTACATACTGTTGCGCGGCCTCGACGCAACAACGGATCCCGCGCCCCGCTCGAACGCTTAAATTTAATTTCGCGTCGAACGGCGTCTGAGAAATTGTTTGCTCGCCGCAGAGCCCCCGTCGTCGTTCTATACCGCTGTTGTCGATTTTGGTAATTGGATCTCGCGTTGCCGATTTGGCAAACACCGAGAGCGCGAACAGGCGATTTTTTCGAAACAACGCGAATATCAATAATCGCGCGAGTTTTCATGCCGCGGCGAGACCGACGAGCCGACCCCCAAGCGGCCAAATCGAAAATTGCGCGCCTGCGTGCGGGGAGATCGTTCAATTAACGGGCTCGGCTGGATTAAACTATTATCAAAAAAGAAAAAGGGAAAAAGACAACATTCGAGCGAGGTGGAAGCTAGGCGGTTAATTGCGTCGATGGCGGCCATTAACTTCACCGTTCGTCAACGATTCGCGGTTGGCGAACGTCTGCTGCGAGAACTACACGCGTCACTCGCTTGTTATAATTATTATAGTCATTACAATTATTGAGTTGCTCCGTCGACGGGCACGAAATACGCCAGATTTATAAATTACGATATATTTTAAATGTACGTCGAATTTATAGGTTAGATTATATCGTTAACCGTTTTAGTGTGCCAGTAGCGGTTATTTAAAAAACCGCTTTATCGATATAATTGTAAAAAATGCCAAGAAACGCAGTAAAAGTAGACAAAGCAAATACTACTATGTGTCTATTTATGCACGTCGTTTAGGTTTAATTGAAAAGAAAGTAATTAGAAGAGTAACATAATAACATAACCTATATTCGTAACATAACCTATTTTAGTGTGCTTATTGTTAAATCATATTAGATAGATTAAAACTGTTATCGTTGAATTATATTTATAGATTAAAAAATTATTTTTATTAAATTATTATTTAGAGATTAATAAATTATATTGTAGATTAAAACTGTGTTAGAACGCTTAAATGAAATAAAATTTTGTATCAAAACAACACAGTAATGTATCGAAATACGACATTATTCATGATTATAATTTGGAGAGGAAGCTTCAATCCGAAATGCGAAATCTGAACAGCTCGTCGCACCAAAACGATTAATAAAAAATGGATCCTCCGGCCAATGGAAACGCCAAAGTCTCGCGTATCGTTTCAATTATTTACTGAACAATGTGACAAAGTGTTCGAAAATTGAACGAGACCTTGCCATACGAATTTCCCTGGAAATAATTGGACGCTCTCCGTTCGAAATTGTTCATTGGTTGATACACGATACGAAGGGGCGACGCACGAAGTTCGTCAATTTAGGGAAATCCGACGAAATCCGGCGGAAATGCTCGAGTCCGATTACTGAGAAGTCAATTAGACTACGCGAATAACGAGTCCCGATATTTGATTACGGGCGGCGCAGTGTACATAGGGTTTCTGGGTATCGATTGTAACCGTGATACTATACCGCAAAAACAGGATATTAAACCGCAACCTTCGCTTAATACCGAAGGATTAACAGAGGTCCGAGGCAAATACGATGTCCATTTCGACTACTTGTTAGCCAGTTGCTTTCCGAGTGTGTTTCGGCAGTCTACTCGCCCCGAAGATCCTCCCGAAACGTCCTCGAAAACTCAATATTCCGAGTTATCCCACACTCTTCGCTAATATCCAACATATCGCTTTAACAGTTTACACTTCGGAACAATATTTTTTTCTTTCACGAATGTTGGCGAATGAAATACAGGATGCGCTAAAAATCACTTTCTACTAAAATGAATATTTTTCTAATATTTGAAAGAAATGGTTCTTAAAATACAAATGGAAAAAATCATGTTTGCACTTAAATTTAATTTGGAGTTAACGAAATTTAATTTTTCCTTATATTTTGATGTTTTATCGAAGGAAAGGCTTTTGGCCCACCTTGTATAGTGATACGCGGATACTTTTGGTAAAAATTTCATAAAACGAGAAATAGACCCTTTAACCTTTTAACACTAACGTTTCATTTCGTGTTTGAGTATACTTGACAAAATTGAAATAAATTATAAACTAACAAAATTTTTTACCGTATTTTGTTATCAATATCTATTATTTCATAAAAAGTTGTATATAGTCACAACTAATGACAATTTCCTTTTGGTTCCAAATTGTTCCAAAATTACGAACGCGTTTTCTTATTTCTAAATTTTTCTTAAATAACAAATGCAAATTTTTTTTTTTGTTTTTGCTACATGACGAGTAGTTTAACATCGAAAATGATTTCCATTCGTCCCTTTTGCCCGAGCTTTCTCACGCGTAAAAATAAATATGAATTTTCCCCGTAGAGTTCGAATGGCGAGCAAACAAATATCGCGCGATCGAGACGGAATTAAGCGCGACGTGCAAAACGGAAAAGGAAACACAACTTTGTAACGCGTGGAACAATCGTATTCTTTCGCGTCTGCAACTCTCGCGAGCCAAGGATAAGAAACTTGGTTCGAACACAAACAGGAAGTTGCGAAGTTTGTTTCCCGTTGAATGAATAATTTTCGCTCGCGCTTCAAAATCGTGGGAATTCAAATTTGAGAGCGTCCTTGGCCCAAAATTTGTTTCGAGTGTCATGTTTCAAGAAACAGCAATAATTTTTTGTTTGTTCTGAGACGCAGAGATGGACAAAAGTGTTAAAAGCACGTTTGATGGAAAATGTTGACCGATGTTTGACACTGTTTGACAAAAGAATCTCCGTGAAACGTCAATTCAGCCGGAGACCTCCACTTTGTTAATCTTGAGTTCTTTTCTTTTAATGACGTTTTTACACATCGTGCATCGGACAAGGATGTTTTCGTAAAAATTGAAAATTTTTAGAGATTTTGAGAGGAGACTTCAGTCCTCAAGACCACGTTAAAAAAAATGTTTTGACACTTGAATTTTGACAATTTTGGAGAACAAAATTATCCTTGTTATCTTTGAAACAAAAAAAAAAAAAAAAACTAATTTAAGATTGTCAAATTGGAGGCTTCTTACTTTAAAACGAGACCAATTGGATCGTCATACGATTGCTCTTTTTTTCTTTTTTTCTTTATGAAGTCGTAACAGTTCAAAATGCAGACAGAGTGTGCACGAGATCGTTCGTTTACCTTCACAAAGATCGAACGTAAATCGATTTCCTTCGACGTCGGAACGACATTCCGAGGTATCGCGCAATCCCTCTCCGAGGAGGCGAATTTCTAAATTATTCGGAGATACAGGAGACAGTTTTTACTGTGTGTTCGTATCGTCTCCTTCGGAGAAAGCTTCCTCCTGTAAGCCACTGTCCAAGCCCGTGCGTTTGGCCGGTTGCTCATAAATTTGCCTCCGGAATTCCATTACTCCAACGTGGAATCGATATTTCACCGAGCCCCGGAGAGAAGTCCTGAGCGCTCGAAGCCACTTCGAGGCCGAGGCATCCGTTTCACGAACGGTTTCGAGTTTATTTAGCAGACTCCGATCCTTTTGTAGACCCCGAAATCTCGGCCAGTTCGTGCAACTTCCGTATCGCGTTCGCTATCGAAAAAAAACATTTGTTCGCGGCTATCATAAATGAATTCTATACTCTTCGGTTCAATGGAAATAGATGTAAAGAACTTGCCGTAAAAAATTGAATTTCAAGGTCAAAAAAATTTTTTCCTTTTTTCTCAAAGAACCATAGGTCACAGTTTAATACAAGTTTTCTTGGAAATTGGCCAAAAGGTTTCTTAATCATTTAGGGCGCGTCCTAACAGCGACTTTATGGTCCTGGACGCGTGGATGTAATATTTATATTTCGAATAATGTTAAATTAAGTTAGTTTTATCATTTCGTTACTTAGACTCACGTTGATGCTGTATACACAACTATGATAAATCGAATGTTAGCGAAATCTAACGTAAAGTCGCTGTTAGAACCCACGCGTCCGCAGTGTATCTTTTTTTGACATTTTTCAAGAGAACTGTTTGCTTGCGACTTATGGTTTCTTAGAAGGTTTACCTTCATGATGTGTAAAATACAATGCAAAAAAGAAAAAAAGAATTTTGATCTTGAAATTCAAGGTTAAGATCAATTTTCTTTACATGTACTTCCATCAAATCGAAGGTGTAGAATTCATCTATGATAGCCACGGGCAAACTTTTCTTTTCACATTCCGTACACAATAATTCGTCGTTTTCTTTTCGAACTCGTCGGAATGATATCACTAGGTAGAAATTAGACTAAGAAGTAAGAAATTTATTATTTGCTTTGCCTGGGTTATACTTAAATACACATAGGATATTAAGAAAATATTGCAGAAAACTCTCGACGACGATGACAAAAGGTCAACATCGCCAATTTCAAGCGTATCGTCCTTAATTTCAAGCAGTCGACAACGACCACCTATAAATAATAGAGGAAACGACTTCAGCGACGCTTTTTAACGTCGTGAAACTTGAAATTAATTACTTTCTCGGTTTCCTCGCGTTTACCTGGTCCGCTGTTATCGGAATAACGTATGGTCCAGCTTCGCGGGCAGAAAGTAATTTCAAGAAAGAAGAAAAAGTTTCTGAAAATTGTATAATTCAAAAGGAACGTGTAGAAGAAGAAGAAGAAGTTTCCAAGAAAGGAAAACGGATACAGGCTCGTATCCGTGCGTTCGCGACAATATTTTGTTTCTTCGTCGATCAAACTTGCACGTTTGCGTCCGCGAATTCTGGTACGATTCGGACAGAAATCTGGTCGGATTTATGGGAAGCTGACATTTAGTTGAGACGTCGACTGACGAGAAACTGGCATGAAAAATTGACGTTCCTAAGGTCAGAGAAAATATCATTTCAGAATTTATTTTCTTTACGATGTTGAAGTTGGTCAAACACGGTGAAGTTTCAAAAGGCGCTGAAAAGACACGCGATATTTCTATGATTTGTACTAAGAAATTCGTCAACTTTCACGTATTAAGATATTAATTAAGAAACTGGAAAAATATTTCATGTTATTGGACGACGGTCGTTTCGTATCGAATTCAAATTTAACCCTTCACAGTGCCGAAAAATGAGGCTTTGCGCTCCAAATTAACCCTTTTGCAGATCGTATTCATCTTTCTGCGCTATAAATTCGCCTTTGTCAGATCAAATTCACTCTTCTGCAAATCAAGCTTTTCTTTAAGGCATTGTAATAAAAGTAACATCCGAAAAGTTATTATTCTGAAATCGGAGTTTTACACATGAAATACTCGTTCAACGTTAAAAGTTTCAATTCAACATTCAATTTTCAACATAGAAATTCTAATTTATTCAAATTCACCTTTGTTACTTCAACACGTTACTTACACGTTTTGAATTGATACAATTTCAAGTATCATTCTTATCGAATTTTCGTACTTTCTTTTTTCTTTCAAACTTCATCAATCCAAGTCAAACAACTTGGCATGGTATTTTCACCCTTTCACAGATGAAATTTACCTTTGTGAACAATTTCAACTATCATTCTTGCCAAATTTTCGTACTTTTTTCTTTCCTCCAAACCTTATCAAACCAACTTAAACAACTTGGCATGGTATTTTTCGTTCAGGTACAACTTTCTCGTGCCGAAAGGATTTTAGGGGAACACACTCGCAAACATAATCGCTTGAAACGCTTTGCCGAAATTCGCAAGTACTTGGGAACGATATCGTTACAGGTTTGTACGTGGACTGATAATTCGGGACGTATACGCTGGTGTATATACGGTATTACCGTGGGCGTAGTAGTCGGTGAAGTTGTCATTCGTTTGGGCAGAATCCACTCTATTACGTCCGACGGGGAGATTCATATTAAATTGTGTACACACACACACACATATATATACACATACACACTGCAATCAAAACTATGAGTAATGCTTCTGTTTCGAGAGAAGAGAGAGAGAGAGAGAGAGAGAGAGAGAGAGAGAGAGAGAGAATGTGACGTTGGAGAAACGTTAGGATAATAGAATGTCGGGATAATGGAACGTTCGGATGGCGGGCTACTTGGATAATAGAGGTTTCCTTCTAACGCGTTTACGTATTCCTTCGTTATTAACCGGCCAAGATTCGCCCGGCCTGTTCGGAAATTGTCGCCGGCCTTTGTCATGCTAATGCTCACCGGATATCCCCGAGTTTTCCCCCGGGATTCTTCCTTCGCCTCGGCGCGGCAACTTTTCTATTTCTCGAAATAGAAACACGATAAAAAAAAAAAAAAAAAATTCTTCGCGGCGAGTTCCACGGACAAAGGAGAGAGTGAGAATAAGAATCTTTTCGAAATTATCGGAACTTTGCTCGTGGAGAAAAAATGGCCACCGTTGACCGAAACGAAAGGAGACCTTATCCGTTCTGTTTTCAATTTCGACGTGCCGCGAGTAAATAAATCGAAACTTGGAAAGGAAGAGGCTCCCCGCGAGAAACGAGCGAGGAATCCCACTTGTCCAGTGAAGTGCCTGCAGAGTCTCGTTCACTTTGCCAACTATCGCGAGAGCGGAACAGAATTTTATCTACGCGATTCTCGCGATCGTTTCGCAAATCGGTCGTGCCACGCTCGACAATCTCTCTTTCCACGTCCCACTCGCACTTTTTCGCGATTGACACGACATGGTTGCAAACAAACATGTCGCTTCTCGTTGTGTTTTTCGACTCGAAAGCGGGGGAAATTCGAATAATGAATAATGGGGGAAATATTTCCGCAGCACATGGGCGGGGGTGAACGACGACGACAATTATCGTGACGCGATATTGCCATTTCGAAGAATCGACGAGACAGGACAATCGAGTTGTATATTGATTGCCACTCAGGGTCATGAATATCAAGTACACGGCCGAATTGTAATGGAGTGATTCACATAACGTGATTTACGCGCCTAGACGTATGAATATTAATTAGAACGTGGCGGACGTAACTGGACGAGGTAAATAAACAGTGTGTTCGATCTTCGTTCCGTTCGGCGAATAGGCCGGACATAACCTAAACTCGGAAATTAACGACCGTCTATGAATTTTGCAAAAAGAGAAAAAAAAAGGAGAGAGAAAAAATGTCGTTGAAAGTGCCGCGGCATGCGAGCACGTATGTGAAATTAAGTAAATAGTACTCGATCATCGTTCCACGTCAAGATCCCTAACCGAACATAACCTAAATTCGGAAATTAATGATGATCGCCTACGAGTTTTGCAAAAAAAAAAAAGAAAAGAAAAGAAAAGAAGTATTTGCTTGCTATTTCGCTGAAAGTTCCGCGAACACACGTGAGTGCACGTGTGTAATTGTGGTTTGAAGCAGAAGTTACCCGTCGAGTTGCATGCGAGTGGTATCTAATGCACGAGTCGCGTGCTAAACTCGCGTCACGTCGCAACCTTCCTCGCGGCTTCGAAACGTTGTAACCTGAACGGCGAAAACGTTCGAAAAACGACTGAATCGCTTTGGCTGTTGATTGACGCTTGGAGGCGCTTTTAAAATTAGCTTCTGGGGTATTGTTGACGTCCATAGGCGCGTAACTTGTTTAGGTCCCCTGAAACGTCGCTTCGCGTTGCTCGAAGCAAACTGAAGGCGTCTACATCTGTATTTAATAAAACAAATTTCACAGAAATACAACTCAAGTAGAACATACGTAAATGCAAATCGAAAAATAAAAATACTGATAGCGAGCCTTTTCGTTTGACGCAAAGACATTTTCCGTCTACGAACGTAAATGACACGACAATTTGGAAAAATGCAAGACGCAAGTGTGCAGCGTGTGGAGCGACTAGATTGTTAGATATTAAGTGCACACATTCTCGAAGACCTAACCTCAAACGAAAAAATTCTCTTCTCTCATTTTCGACTTATTTTTACCATGTAGAATCACGTCCTCTTTGCTTGTATTACCGACGAAGGGAATATAAGCACGGTACATAGTAAATATAAGCGCAGTAGAAAGGATCTACAGATAGAATATAGTTTAGCGTTGCAGCCGGTATTGTAACATTTCTGCATCCGTAAGTTCCACAAGAAGTGGAAGTCTTATTTTGTTCGAATAAATAGTTTTGCAAAATTGCATAAAGTATAATTTTTAATTGTACTCTGACTATACAACGTAACAAGATTCGCGACGAGTAAATACACTCGACAAAATAAGGCTGTGAAATCTCTTCCACGATGTGTTAACGGACAGAACGTTCGCGCGTATATTTCACGATTAATCGCCGCGATAATATTTCGAGCCCGCGCGTTTCGGGTCAACGAATCATTAATCGGTAATGCCGACGCCCTCGAATCCCTCGGCGGACAAGTATTATTTTCAATTTAAATGGAATTTTATTGTGAAAACTAAATCCAGTTGTAACGGCCCGGCGATTCGGTATAATGCGGATGTACAGATTAATCAGCGGCAGAGGAGATCCGCGTGTTTGGTGCCAGTGCGTTCGGTGCCGCTCGAACTGGCAAAAACCAAAAAAAAAGAACATGGCGCCGCGACAGCGTCAAACGTTTTTTTTTGTCGAGGCGTTGGAGACAGAAACGCACATTCAGCTCCAAGCCAAGTTCTCGCCGGTTGAGGGCGAGATTTGCAACTTGTGCTTGTACTTTTTCCTCAACGAGTAAGACCTTTGATGCAGCGTTTGGCTTTGAAAATCCCCTTTGGTTTCTCCAGAAGGGATTTCGTACTTGGAAACAACGATGTCGGCCATTTTCTTGCACTTTGGGCAAACAAATCTGACTGTGATGTGTACGGTCAAACCTGTTCTGCTACAGGGAAAAAGAAATCGCGACACTTTTGGCGCTTTCTTTGAAACTTTCTTCCCGAAATTGATAAAAATTACAGGTAAAATGTTAAATTCAAAATATTTGTCACTGCTATATCGAAACTTCTCGGCAACCTAACCTAAACTCATCTTTTAAAAATAAAACTAAAGCATGTGTTTGAAAAAAGTGCATCAATTTTTGTATTTAATTTCAACGCTTCAACTTTTAAGTATATTGATTCTTATGAAATCAAATACAATGTATTAAATCTTGTAAAAGTTGTAGAACATTATTTTGAGGATAATAAACTTCTAGAAATTGTAGTACCAGCCTTCTAAAACTAAAACTGAAGCACGCGTTTGAAAAGAACGCGTTCAACTTTATGCTTCAATTGTAAAATATATTAACAAATTGATATGTTTTACAAAAATTGTAGGTAATATTTCAAGCTACATTATGCTTAAAACTGACGTTTTACGATTTACACCTCGAATAATTCTTTGCCTTTCTGCACTCGAATCGAATCGAACATCACCGCGAAAATCACGAAAAACGCTGAAAAAAAAAAAAAAGACTGAAACGAACGACTATGTACATTTCATTTCGGACGAATATACAATATTTCGGACGTGTCTCAGTATTATACGGAATTAGAGCGGCCCGGTACGAAGGGAACGATAAGGTGGCAAACTGGAAAGGAGGAAAAGGGTCTGCCAAATAAGCGTAAAGCTGCAAATCAATCGAACGTATAACGAGTACGACCCAGTTTTGGTCGAAGCCTTTGAAGATGGCTTTGCGTCCTTTGTACTCCCCGGACGTGGTTATTCTTTTCACCGTATTATAAAATACTCCCCCCTCCGCTCGAGCGAGATACACAGATACACGCAACGAAAGGAAATCCTTGTTGCCAGTTTTTGGAACGCTTGCTGCCGACTCGATGGTTGACAATAACTTTTGGACACGATTCAACTCTCTGTCTATGTTTATCAACGGAAACGTGATCATTTATTAGAAAATGTGAACGTGACAATTTTGTTGACAAATAGCCCTTTGACTGCGGCGCACTCTCGCACGGAGCCATCAATATGGCGCGATAGTTGGATGTCAGGCGCTACTATTTATCATACTTACTCGCTCTCTTTTCGCCTGGTCAAATATTTTTAGGATACACCATGTTGCTTAGAAGAGTAACGAACAAGTGGAAATTATAAAATTGATCACAAATTGAAATAAATAAACACTTTCAAGGTCTTTTAACGAACCGTATATTTTTTTCATCGTAAATCGAAAGAATATTAAATTTCAAGTAAACGAGTTTTTATTGAGCCACACTGATTCTAAATCTAACGCTAATTCTACGATAATTTGTCTCAAGTTGCGTGAATCACCCTGTACACACTGGTAAACGCGGGGAAAAAAGTATCGATCGCGGACTGCTTTTCCACTCGGTGGATTGGTCTCGTTCTGTTTTCGAAGATGATCGATTATAGATGTCGACGAGCAGCGTAATAAATATTAATGGAAACGTGTCGGGTCGATCTCATCTCGCGCCAACGTCCAATCAAAATTTTAATTTCACGCGTAAAACTTGCGTTAAATTTGCAATGCATCGGCGTGCACCGTCGCGCATTAATGTAATATATTTTATTACTGCGGAGTTTTTCGAATTTTCCTCGCGTCGCGTCGAATCGTGGAAAAA
>KQ435709.1:359707-390883 GCA_001276565.1 Melipona quadrifasciata
GATGGTTTGTTGCGAAAAATATTTTTATCCAATTAAACATTGTCGAATTTCCACCGGCTGCGGAAACATCATACCAGCCGCTTCGAAATATGAAAATATCGAGATAAATCGTGATTTTCAATCTGCGCCCGTCAAAAAAAAAAAAAAAAAAAGAGAGAGAGAGAGAGAAAACTTGGGCGGTTCGAAAGAGAGTATCGGAATTACAAATATAGAAAAATCATCGGGCTGTCATAAATCTCGATGTCCCTCGGACAAGTAAAAATTTTCGTTCACGCAAATTCGTTAACATCCAGCCCGCGAATTTCAATCAATCATCCCCCGTCGAACAGTACTGACGAATAAAAGAGTAAACGAGCGCAAATTGAGTTGAAATTCATGCGCTCGTGGTTACAATTGGGAAGGGAAAGGACAAAACAGAATCGAGCGAGCGAAACAGTGCAGCAAAACAGTTTACGAACGCTCCGCCGCGAGTGAATGATTAATGATTAGCGAAATAATGAAAAAAACTCGGGAGCAGGGAAAAAAATAGGTTATTAAAAGGCACGAAAAAAGGCAGCTCGCGCGCTTGGATCCGCGTTTTAATCGCTTTCAGCGTCCATTGTTTGACGCATAGTTTTATAATGAATGCGTCAAACAACGGTGAACTTTGCACTCGGGTTTTCTCCCCTCTCTTTTTTTAAATATTTGCAGTCTGCAGAAACGGTATTTGCGAATAAAACAGAACGAGCCTAAAAATGGACGAGTGGTTCAAACTTTCATATAGGAATATGTAGATTACGCAATTCATCTCTTACCGCGGAACATTTTATCACTGAAAGTGATTTTAGCGAGAGTAAACCCAGAAAATCGGGTCTCTTCAGGTGCAACGCTAATGCAACGAAAATTAGCGATTGGTTGATTTGGGTCACGTGATTCGTGAGGGGGCGTGGGGTAGACCTCGAGTAGGAGTGGCGTTGTCTGGTACTGAGCGATCACGCCTGTAATTTGTTTTGTGCCGATTCAAATGTTTGCATGTCAATAAAATTTTATGGCAAAAAGGTCGTCTTTAGTTGCTTTTCAGTGTGACGAATCGTACTGGGGTACAAGTCGTGCAGTTTTTTCACTATCTCTCTCTCTCTCTCTCTCTCTTTGATTTCATTTCAAATTGATACCCGAATCGATTCTGCTTCTTGCGCGGATCGAAAAAGACTCTCGAGGCTCGGCAATCTGTCGCAGGAGGGACTGTGTCACGGAGATCTCGATGTCCAGGCGAGACCCGAGACGAGCAGAAGGCTTGCAAAGTCGGGGGAACATCGACGAGAACGAAAAGTAGGGAAAATTTCAGGGGGGCCAGAGGCCGAGGCTGCTCGACTCTCGGATCACGTCTCGAATCGTGGTGATCATTTCACGGGGACGTGCTTCCGGCAGTCAGAGCCCAGTTCCGTGCCGCGGAGCCACGGAACAATTCCGCGCACGAAACGCTGCCGCTGGCCTCTTCGACTCTCGTTGAACTATCCTCTTGGCAAAAAAAGAGCCACCTCTTCGTTGGACTGCGACTTGTGCCGCGATTTTGAGCCGATCTTCTCTGGCTCTGAACCGATCTCGCGTTAAAAAGTTAATTAAATCGAGAACGAAGCAGCGATGCGCGCCGAGCGTCGAGGGGAGAGCAACGCCGTAAATATCTGCCTGCGATCCGCCGCGCGTAGCGTCAGCGATTTTTGCACAAAGAACACAGACTCGCTCCCTCTCTCTCTCTCTATCTCTCTTTGAAACATCTCGATTTCTCCGCGCTCGCGTTGGCAGCAATTTGCAGTATATCCTCCTTTGAAGCGAACGTCGAAACGGTACCGAAGATTTTTATCCACTTTCTTCGCGCGATATCACCCTTGCTCGAGAATCTTGCGACAAGTGAAAATAGTACGATAAATGTAAATGCGTTATAGATGGAAATTTACAACGTTGCATGGAGAGTACGAAATATACGGAAATTGTAAATTGTTGTTACACTTGCAATACACCCGATACGATGCAACTATATACAATAAATACAAAATTAACACTCTTGTATAATGAAAATTCTGTTAATGTACTAATATATTGTATTACTGTATTATTGTGATATACACTCCCGCTCAGAGATTTTAGGATAATTACTGTGTCTGTATAATAAACGATAAATGTAAATTATAAATTGTACGCAGTAAATGCAATATTTACAATATAAAAGTATAAATTGTGTGCATAATGGTATGGTATAAATGTATGCAAATGTACAAGATATAAATTGTTGTATTTACAATAAATGTAAAACAAGGACTCTGTTAATATAACAATAAACTGTATTATACTGTTATATTGCAATACGTACACACATACAATGAAATTAAGCGAAACACAAAATACTACATAATTTGTATAAGATTAGTCTGTTAATATATCAATGTATTGTATTATATTGTATTAAAATACAAGTGAATGTAATGTAATATCCTCAAACTCTCGAGCGCGAGCGTACATCGTATCATATTGTACCATAAAATACAGTGCACGCAACGATGACCCACGTGGCAACTGCTGAATATTAAAAAACAAGTGTCCCGAGACTTTCGAGTTCGTACGCGCGCCTCCACTTCCTTCCAAATTACGACGAGTCAAATATCAAAGTATTAATATCCGCGCGCCTGAAACATTTTGTAATTAGCGTAGTTATTTGCTCCAATTTCGACGGTTGTTGAAACACGTTGCGCTGCGACGTGCTTTGTCGCTGAGAAACGAAGGAACGGAGTTTGAAAACGAGCGACGAAGGTGAAGGTCGACTCTCGACTGATCGCGAATTCGTCAAAGGCAACAACCACAACCACTTGAAGGTTGGAGGCGATAATTAATCCTTTGATTACTGTTGGCGCCTGAAGGCGCTTAAAAGATTACTCTCATGATATTGTAAACGCCTGTAGGCGCTTAACTTATTTCGATTCACTGACACGAGAGGCATATATTATTTAAATATGTTAATTTTACAGTTAGTTTTTTTATATCCTTAAAGTGAAAAATTGGGATAATAAAATGGTCAGAAAAAAGTACGTGCAGACATGACACAACAAATGATTCATGTTGTGTACATTCATATTTTGTAGATACGATGCGATTGTTTGATAACTTTGTACAATCACCGCACTATAACGACTGTATGTTTATCTGCTTAGTGACACAACGTCTACCCCACGCCCCCTCACGAATCACGTGACCCAAATCAACCAATCGCTAATTTTCGTTGCATTAGCGTTGCACCTAAAGAGGCCCGATTGGGTTACCCCCGCTAAAATCACTTTTAGTGATAATAATATTCGTTTAATGTAGTGGAATTCGGTGTTTTGATTATTTCAATATACTTTCTCAGAAATGCACGCCTAGAACGAAAAGTTCGCCGTTCTCGGTGTAGGTCGCGATTGAATTCCTACCGGTACGGTACGGCTGGTACGCTTCCAAGTCTGCCGTAGTCAAAGAGCTAACGAGAACGATGGGGAAAGATTGTAATCATAAAACAGAAGGAGGATTTGACAAGAGCAGAGAGAGTGGAGAGGAGAGGGGAAACGGGAAGCCGAGGTAAATTCCGCGAGTCAGCCGGCCGTACTCGAGAGCTACATCGATAATACGGCGAGACGAAATTGCGCGGCGCGGGCGACAAATTCGGTAGGAATAATTCAAAAGTGGACGCCACTTCGAGCCGCGCGTCAGGCGGAATTGCGCCGACCGGCGACGCTATCGCGGAAAATTAAATGTCAAATTAATGGAACGATAAATTCTCGCGTCGTTTCGGGAACGAGCGTGGCGACGCGGCCGAGCCAGCCAATTTGCGACTCACCGTCTGCGATTCAATTCAACGCGCGAAAAGTAGACACCTTCGTCGATTTGTAAGAATCCTCGAGAAGAGAACGGAGGACCGGGCGAAGCTGAGTCACTAGGACAGATCACGAAATTTACTGCGTCCTGTTTTGCTCTTCGTGCAGCCAACTGGTACTTTCGCGCTGCGATAACTTAGCCGATTCGTCGACGTTGAAAGGGCGAAACCACCCTCAAAGTAATTGGGGATGCAGAACACATTTTGTCAAATATCTCGGAAATTGCCGAAGGTACAATTTTTGTGTAGAATAACAAAATTATTGTAGTTTAACGACGAATTTTGCGAAGAAACCACTTGTTTAAATAATATTGTATTATATTTAAAAAACCGTATTTTTATAACATCTTGACGGTTTTTCCATTACCAAGTAAATCTTGATACATTTTCTTGAATATCTGTTTACAAAGTTTGCACATTCAAACACAAATTACGGATAAATTCGGATCTTGATAAAAATTATGAGCTCTCCTGCGAGGAAGTTTACCGCCTCTGAATCGTTCTCTCGTTTGCAAACGTTATTCCTAGTATTCGTGCGAGAACGAGCCAGGATTATGTGCCGCGACACCGGTGCGCGTTCCGAGAGAATGCGCGTAAACGAAATGGAAAACCCTAGCGCGGAAGAATGTCTATGCGATAAAGAATATCTACGGTTCGGCGAACGGAAGAGGATGACGAGTTTAAACAAGCGGAGGCACGAAGAGGAGTGAGTAGCGGCACGCGGAACGCGAAACGGGGAAAATAAGAATGGAGGAGGGGGGGAAAGAGGAGAAGAGGGTAATTCAGCAAGAGCGGAGATGTTAAGTGCTTGACGTGCTGATATACCATCGTACCCATCAAATCCTCGGCATTTCCCCACTTCCGTGTTTCCAGCGGCGTGGAACCGTATCGTCGGCTCTCTCGTTTCATTACACAGCCGCGTGCCAGCTCCTAAACCCGGGTGAAACAAACTACTGATTCAAAATTAAACGCAAAGTGAGTGCGGGCTCGAACGTACCGAGAGAGAACCGTCGAAATTTACCGTCACGTTTGACGTTTATGAAGCGCACTCAGCGTGCGGACGTCGAACGTTTAAGAAAATTGAGACCGGTCGATTATTATGAAACTACTTTTGAAATTTCGTGGCACAAAGTTACGAGAATTATTCAGCAAAATAGCATTGTAGGCGAAAGGGCGGACTAACGAAAAGTTGTCGATGTAAAAAGAGATCCCACTTTAAACCGCGAAACTATTTTCTGCTTCGAACAGTGTGAGTAGATAAATTTTCACATCTCGCAGAATTTCTCTCGAAAATTGAAAACACTCGAACGTGCGCGGAAACGTTGAACAATTTTCCTTGTAACCAGAGTTATTGTCATTTCGAAGATCGAAGTCCCCTCCTTGCCATTCTATCGAACGTTCAGTATTACAGTTAAACGACAAAAATTCAAGGAATCTTGGCATTTAATCTTAATGTTCCAAATTCCATAAAATTGGAGAAAATGGGAAAAATCGCGTAGCGAGTTACTGAGGGCTCGCGGTAAAGAGAAAATTTCAATCTTGGATTTAACGGAGGCCACGTGGTGGAAAAATATTTCAACGTCCTCGCGCGCGTTTGAATTTTTGCGATTTTTTGCTCGCCCTTTACGTGCGATTAAAAATCATCTTTGAGAAAAACAGACTCGCTGCTGTCAAAGTGGGAGCCCCGTGCTTGAAAAACGAGACCGAGTGGATCGTTGTGCGACCTCTTTCCAACAAAGTTTATATCGGTTTAAATTATCGACGATCCTTCATTGTCACTGGTACAGTCACGTTGAATATTTAGCATCGGGTATACCAATAAAAAGTCGCTTCGATAAATTGACCAACTATCGATTAACGATACGAAAGTTTGCAAACACGAAGAGAGAGAGAGAGAGAAAATTTTTATTCCTCTCCACTTTTTTTTTTTACACGCGTCCCGTCGTCGTCGTGAGACCTTCCCAATCGAATGGAAAGAAAAAAACAACTGAAAATCGCCGGCGATTTTCTCTCGCCGAGAACGATCCCTCCTCATTGCCGGTAATTTAGATCAAATTCTTTCGACTCTAATTGCAGGTGGATTTACATTGGATAATAAGCAACGGCGCTCATCGATCCGGGAGATGGGGGGACTTGCCACGGGACGGCGACGGGGTGAATGAGTTTAAAGTGGAACTTCCGATTTCCAACGAGCTCCAGGATGAAATCAATTCTTGAACAAGCGGTGGAAGTTGGTTCTCGATGAAGAAAGGATTGAAATTAGACTCGGGAGGGGGGGTGGGAGGCGGGACGCGCTTGAAATTATTGAAAAATAGGAACGCGAGTAGCCGTAGGGAGCGAGGGAAGAAGAAAGGAAGAAAGGAAGAAAGGGAGAAAGAAAGAGGATGGAGAGTCGTTTGGAGAATCGAGACCGAAACGAGGCAACTTTTGCCTAGGCTGCCGACGGTCGGGGCCGGAGTGCAGCTAGTTGAGTGTGGCCATTGTTGCCGAATGTGGGTCAGCCTCGGCGTACTTCCGGTGGAGCCGGCCCGATGTAAAAGGCGGTGGAGGCTGCGCGAGAAGAAAGAGAGTAACCGAGTAAAATAGACGACGAAAGGCGGGGAGTGGTGGAGGGTGAGAGGCGAGGGAGGGAGAAAGAAACGCAAGAAGGTATAGACAGAAGGGGGTATAAACTGTGTGTCCGTAGGGCCAAGTTCGGTAACTAACGTCGAGAGTCAACATCGAAATGGCCGAAACTCATTGTTCGTCACCTTTAAGGGGTCGCTTGTTACCAGACAACTGGCTGGCGGTACGCCGTTTAGGAGAAACGTCTTAACCCTTGTAATTGCGGCACCGCCTGTAATTTCACCTCGGTATTTCCGAGGCCAGAACCTCCTGGCCACCCGGTGTCTCCTGAGCCAGCCACCGCAAGTACGAATTCAATTAAATCAACAACAGACCCCGAGCAAACAGCGCATTAAATTCAGTTTTTCTTTTTTTTTTTCTTCTTTTATTTGCGTTTCGACTCGGTGTAAAGAAAGTTGGTAGTAGGTAAAATTCACGTTGAACGGAAGATGTAAAGTGGACACGAATGATATTCGGAGCTTCAACTTTAATTCCTAAAGATTGAATTGTTCGTGAATGAATAACACCTAATGATGAAACAATTGATCGTAATGAAATATTAAATGGAATAATTAATCGATTATCTGTTTCTAATAATCGAAATTGATTTAAATTTATATAATTGTTTATATAACAATTGATTTCATAATTATTATATAAATTCTGGATATTCATAAGATCAATGTCATTGATGGCCGATTGCTTTAATAGAAAACTAAGAATTAAATACGTGATGAATAACAAATAATATTGGTATTAAAAATAAAATTATGAAATGAAATGAAATTATCTGAATATAATGAATTTTAAAATGTTATTATATTTCATGTTGAAATTTTTGGAGTTCTGAGGGACTGCTAGGTCCCTGAAAAAGGTAAGGATGCTATAGACAACACTCGTAAAGAGTCAAATAGAATTTAAACGCAAAGTTTTTTAAAATTTTCCCAATCCAAGCAGCAAGTAACCACGATTAAAATATTTTTTTTTCTTCTTCCAAAAACAACTGATCTTTTCACTATTTATGCAGGCGAAAGAGTAACACAACTGCGCAAGTGCTGCGAGAGAATCTCAAAACTCAAACTCAAAGTCGAGAAAAAGAGAGAGGAATCAGTTCGATTCAATGCAGTTCTTGAATAAACGTCGAGTTTATAATTATATTCTTCGCGTCCGTGTGCTCGAAGAGAACGTTTCTGGGAATTTTCTGATCCTCTTACTTTATCGTGAACAAAGACGTTACACGCGGTGGTTGAAGAACAGTGAAAACAAGGGGCGGGAATATGGTGCCTCACGCCGCGTTCATTGGTCTCATTACTATTCGCCAAAGGGAGCATTTCCATACACCCGCGGGAGAGGTTTACGCCACTAATGCGTAGCAATTGGTAATTTACAGGAGCCTCACCGTTTGGGAATAGCAAGTTACGACGCAGTTAACGACAATCGTTGATAAACATCGGCTCGCGCGGCGCTAAGCTGCGAGCGTGTACTACGTTATATCTCTGGAGTAATATCTTATCGATGTGTTGCACACGGTGAAAATGATTTCCTGCTCTGCAGGCTCTAATTGTAAGAATTGGAAACGGATGTTTCAATCCTTCAATCATCACAGTTCGTAGGAATTATTAGTCACTATTTATGATATATAATTATAAGCCGTAATACATCGGCTTAAATGGCAATATACTGCATCATTTGTCGAATCTCTATTTCGTTATTGACAGGCTAGATCGTTATACCGTGTGAAATTAGTATTTTTATCACTGAAGTGATTTTAGCGGAGGTAAAATCGTGCCTCTTCAGGTGCAACGCTAATGCAACGAAAATTAGCGATTGGTTGATTTGGGTCACGTGATTCGTGAGGGGGGCGTGGGATAGACCTCGAGTAAGAGTGGCGTTGTCTGGTACTGAGTATCGCAAAAGAGTCGTCTTCATTTCCCAGTCAGAACAATTGCTTCTGGGCCTTTCAGTGAGAATTGTACTGGGGTACAAGTCGTGCAGGGTTTTCATTGATCCTTGTTTTCGCTGCGTTACGACGAACGGAATAATCTGTTCAAGAACGTTGTATGTATATATCTAGAATAATATTGTATTATTTCGGTGCAAATTATTTCCAAATTGTATCTGTTGAATTCGATCGATGATTATAATAATTCGCAAGAGTTACTAGTCACAGGCCGTATAATATATCCATTAATGTCAAAGTAGTATGTTACGAATTTGAATCTGTATTTCATTACTAACGGTCTAGATCATTATTCCGTGTGAAATTACTATTTTCGTAAATCGTTATTTCTGTTATGTAACAACGTCACGAACGAAATAACCTAATTTAAGCTCTGTTTGAGAACGTTGTATGTTATTTGCATAGCCATGTATATATGTAGCTAGAATAATGTTTTATTATTTCGGTGCAAATTATTTCCTGCCATCTGTTTAAACACGACCATCAGTGAGTCTAGAAGAGAAAAAATGAAAAACAGATACTTTGCACCGACTATGAATTCGATCGATGACTGCAATAATTTATAAGAATTATTAGTCACAGGCAAGGTAATGCCGTATCTATTTAAATAGCAGAATATCAACGCAAAGTACTCTATCTTTCGAATCTGTATTTTATTATTGACAATCTAGATTACCGCGTAAAATTATTATTTTCACAAGTCGTTAATTTTATTACGACATGATAAACGGAGTAACCTCGTTTAACTCTGTTTGAGAGCGTTGTATGTCATCTCTAGAGTAATATTTTATCGACACATACATGTATATGTACGATGCAAATTATTTCCTGTTATCATCTATTTAAGCATCATTATCAGAGAGTCTAAAAGAAGTGAAAAACAGACTTTTCAGAAATGAAAAATATCACTTCTTCGCCAATTACGAACGTAACATATATCACAAATCACAATTTACAAATCTGAGTTTCATCGACATTATCGCATCGTGTGAAATTATTATTTTCACAAATCGTTATTTCTCGTTGTGCAACGACGTCACGAGAACGGGATAACCTGATTTCGAGCTCTGTTCGAGAGGGCTGCGAGCCAGTTATTTGCGAGCCTTTCCGAAAGTGGCTTTCGTCGAAAAACGAGTAAAACAGAAAATACGGCAGCGATACTTTATCATCGCGATTCTATTTAATTGGCGTTGCGAGGTCGTTGATCGAACGATATCGACGGGCATTGACAGGAGAGACACAGACGTTCGGCGTCTAGTTCCGAGAAAGCAAGAATTACTGCCTGTCGTTGTAGTAGTTTTCAAGTAGGTTAATTCTTCCGGATGGTGTTTCAACTCCGACTAGCGCCGAGTTTACCGCGGGCCGTTTTCATCAAACTTCTTGCCGTCGACTCCGTAATCATTTCGCAAATATAATGGAATAAAAAACTCGGGAGGGGGGTTGAAAAATGTTGTTTCTCGCCCGCGGAAGGGTGGCGAGACACGTCCTTCTGGCGAAAGTTACGAGCTACAGTCCGACCAACTTTCGTACAACTCTCTCGGGACGATGTGCAATTGATAGGATTAATAAACATCGAAACGTCGTCGGAGCGAAATGCAGCGACCGCGCGCGAATTTCGAAACGAGGTCGCGAGAGTGAACATTTTTTCTGACAGAAATGTTTCTTCGTGAGTTACTTAGCAAGCCATTTCTCCGAGAGGAAATATTCCTCTTGCAGAAAATTTCTCACAGGCTGCAAAAGTACACTTGAAATGCTATTACGTTGCATCATCGATTAACAGTGTGTTTTTAACCACTAGCGATTATTGACAGATAAAGACACGTGTCCCTCGCAGTTTGTGTTTGATCAAACATTTTCAAACCTTGTCAAACGCGCCTAGTCAAACATTCGATAAAGGTGCACGTTTGGGGCTGCTTTAACGTCGAATGACTTTCAAACGCTGGTTTAACGAAGGATACTTTGAGAAGATAACGATCCCAAGCATCGAAGCCGCGTTTGCACGCAGTAAAGAACGGTATCAGCGTGTTGGACTGGCCATCTCCAATCCAATTAAAAATGTTTGGTCAATCACGCAGCTACACAGACTGCGCGGAACACGTATTTTTAACAACTGAAAGCTCGAATTCGAAAAAGTAATAGTATTTTAGTGTATATTACGCTAGTAATAGTATTTTAAATGTACTTTTGATCTGCGTAGAAATTTTTCACGAGAAGAACCTTTTCATTCCAGAGAAATGACGTTTTTATTAAACAGAGGTTCGCGGAGCGAGAAGACCGAATCAAATATCGCGAAATAACGCAGAATCGGGGTGACGGTTCTATAAAATTTCGTTACACGAAACTGAAGGAGCACGTTCGTCGTCGTTGAAGAATTCCTCCGCGCAACGTTCAACAGCCGACAGCCACCCCTGAAGGACGCAAATGCGTGCCAGTTCGAGGCATGGCTCGAAAACCGCTTTAACGTCCTCGTTAAAGTCCCAGCCAGTTGGAGGCAACCCTTTATGAATTAAAGCCTCGTTACTCCGCGAAATTAAAAGCCGTGGGAACTTACCATACCGCGGGTCTATTAATGCGGATCCCTTTCCGAGCAGGCGCGTCGTCGATCCACTGGAAAATACGAGAAGAAGACAAGAAATTACTCGTCATTGATTACTTGCGGGGGAACTGGCAATATCTTAATTAATAGTCAGCATTAACAGATGGTCGATTTTGGTAAAAGTAAATCTTTCACGCGACAATCGTCGTTACATCTCTATATATCGATAATTCTTCGACCAAACGTTCCCACCAACTTGCCCCTCTAACTTTCAACTATCGAGAGGCAGACAGAATGTTCACGGGCTCGGAAGGATTACTCAAGGAACAAGAGGACGTCCACTCGTTCAACTACTTGGGCAGCCCGTTCGACCCAAACAACTAGTTAAGTAGCTCTACTAATTGTAAGCACATTGGACAAATTAATTCGACGAACGAGTATTACGCGTCATTTCGACGTGAACTGGCACACCATTAGACGCTAAACGATGAATCACGCTAGATTTCCTCGAATTAGGCTGGCCCATTCGCCACGTGAATTCACAAACTCGCGAGGCGGTTGTTGAAAAATATTCGGGGAATCTGTCGCAGCTCGCGTGCACTCGGCTGAGAGGAAAGGAAAGGAAAGGTGGAAGGACAGGGAATGACAATTTACAAGGGTCGAACGAGTCGCGCGGGATTTAGGGCGAAGGCGATCCGATTACAAGCGGCGAATGGCGGCGCGGAATGTGGATTTCCCCGGCGTTTGCATAGGTAATGTTCATCGGATACGACTTAATTACACGGAGAGCCATAAAGCTGCGCTGATTCATTGTCACAACCTTCTCGATTTACGTCGTCCTGCATAACGGCCCAATGAATTACCGGCCACTTCTATTGCATGATTTACGCGCGAATGTACTCTACGTTCCGTGCCGGAGAACGCGTGAAACCGTGCACGCTAATCCCCCCTCCGTGCATTACGCGCGTGTATTTACTCGCGTGACGAGCGTCCGCTGAGCGACCTTTCCACCTCGTTCTCTCCCCTTTTCTGCCCTGCGCGAGTAATTTTTCATTTTCGCCAAATGGCGGAGGCGTGAGACGGCAATCGCAACTACATATACACGAGTGTGGTGTTTTTTTTTTGTCGAATAAAAGTGTTTATTCCTAACAATATACAGGCCAAAAGTGTTAATTCCTAGCGCTATACAGACAAAAAATGTCAATTCTTAACACTGTACAGGCTGAAAGTGTCAATTCTTAACATTGTACAGGCTAGAACTGTTAATTCTTAACATTATTCCGGCCAAAAGTGTTAATTCCAAATACTATACAGGCTGAAAGTGTCAATTCTTAACACAGGCCGGCGATATTTCGCATGAGCACGTATTTCGCGAGTGGTCGGAATTTTTTTGTGAAAGTAGCATAGACTGAGAATGGGAAATCGAAGCAATTTTTTTTGTTATATTGTTATATTTGTATATTTCTATATGTTATTTATTAATATCGTTATATTATTAAAATGAGGTTCTGAAAATTTGTATAATTTATTTAGTAATATTGTTATATTGTTATAAAGAAGTTCTAAAAGTTTGTACACCGAAAAAACGGGTACATTTGGTAATTTTCATTCACTTGGTAAGATTCAAAATATTTCCCTAGACATAAGGGGAATCCCACAAAATCTTACAAAATTTTCCTCCTGGAGAAGTAAAGTAAAGCAATAAAATGCATTTGTGCATCGAGAAAGATACTTGGATCTGAAAGAAATACCAAGCACATCTCTTTTAAAATGTTGCAATAAGCATCCCCTTTTACTGCAAACTGGTTTATGAAAACTAGAGTTTCTGGCGATGCACAGTGCAATGGGTTATTACCTCATCTCTCGTAATACAAACCAAAATGGAAAATGTTAACATTCTGCTATTTTTCTTTTTTTTTTTTTCATGAAAAAATCTTTATCAGAGTGTGCACAGAATTTTCAATGTACGATATTAATGTGTTTTAAACGAACGTTGGAAATTGGAATTGCAAGCGTGCGCCACCTATCGGCCGCCAGTTGCACAGTTTTAAAAATGGTGCGCAAAATGTTAGCCTCGAGATCGGGCCTGGTTTGTTGGAAATTATTGAGAAGCGTTGTAAATAAGATTTAACCGACGCAAGACAAGTGAAAAGTGTTGGAGAGAGAGGGGGGGGGCAAGTTCTGCCGCTGACATGATTGATTGATTGACCAATACGCGTGTACGTGCGTGTAGAGGCACAACGTATAGGTGGCATGTAAATTCGTCACTGTTGCATCCGCCGAGCATTTTCTTCAATAATTCGTCAGGTTTTGATTAATATACATACACCCGTTCATTGTTGTGGGTACAAATATTTTCCGTTTGCTCGACGTTTCTAACAAGTTGACGAACCCACTCGAGGCGTTGTTAGATTACGCGAAATCACAGATGCGTATGTTAATTGTGTCGTGCAATGATAAATATATTTTCATAGCAAGCCCTACTTACTTTTGAACGAAAGCCGACAAAATTGAAGTTGAAGCAACGATTGCAATTTTTTGAAAAAACCCGCGAGTTCACCGGGTCTTTTAAAATATTGTGAATTTCGTTCTTCGATTACATTCCCGTGACATTTCGCGCGACATCGGTTGCACAGCGAAATATTCCGAGAGCGAAAAAAAAGAAACGAGAGGGGAAAGTAATTCCGGCTGGAAAATAAATTCGTTATGCGTTATTTCATTCCGATTGATTGCGAAATGCAAAAGTGGAATATACAATGGCAAGTCGTGCAACGATATACATCCGTATGTATATATATATATATGTGCTATTTCTTGCTAATCAGTGACTACATCACGTAACAACCATCGTAATCAATTATCACAATTATCACTAATAGTTGTTAATTCGGCCGTAACACGAACACCGCGTTCCTCGTATATTATCCTGACGAACGGTTCTGCATGGCCAATGATATTAATAGTGATCACGCGTGTCGCAATGCTCGGCGTGTGATCAAACGCTCCAATTAATCAAGTCGCGTTAGCCAAATGATTTTAGACTTGAGAAAAAACACGCGAGAAACATCGTGCGTTCAACTGTGAAAAAAACCCGTAATTTTCAAGGCGAAGTAACTGTAAATCTTAAAATATGTATCGATAGTTGTAAACGTATTGACACTTATTGTTAGTACAGGGTGGAAAGAAAAGTTTTGTCATGTGTTCTGCACCTTCAATTTGATGGAAATGCATGTAGGGAACTTGCCAAAAGTTGATCTTGACCTTGAATTTCAAGACGAAAGGAAAACTTTTTGGCAATGTATTCTACTCATCATGGAGATAAAATCTTTCCGAGGAACCATAGGTCGCAACCCAATAGTTTTCTTGAAAAATGGCAAAAAGTTCTTCACCGTGGACGCGTCCTAACAGCGACTTTATAGTTCTGGATGTCTATATTGCACAATTTTCGTATTAGGTTTCATTTTCATTTGATTTATCATTATCATTTGATTTATCAAATCAAATGATGAAACTAACTGTTAATATTATTCTGAATATAAACATTATATCCAGCGTAAAGCCGCTGTTAGAACGCACGCAGTGTTAAACGATTGAGAAACTCTTCCTTGGAAAAGTTTTACCTTCGCGATGAGTAGAATACAATGCAAAAGAAAAAAATTTTGAAATTCAAGGTTAAGATCAATTTTTTACACGTGTCTCCATAAAATCGGAGATGTAGGATTCTATCTAATCTATGATAGGACAAACTTTCTTTCCACCCTGTACACAATTGGGTGTACTAAGGAGAACGCGGAGAATGATAAACAGTAATCAAGCGATCGATACGATTACGTCTGAATACACATCCGTGCAGAATGATCCGATGTCCTGGAAGGATTACGGCGCGTGCATCACGCGCGTACGTAGTAATCGGATTTCGGCAATTATCTGAATGTGCGGCGCGTGATTCAAGAATTTCGGCAGTGAAATTTAGCGAACCGTTGTTGTTTGAAAGTTTCTTCGCTGCTTTGCGTTTCAGATAACTGTTTACAAACTTGCACAACGTTCTCTTTTCTTTCCGAAAGTAGTACAGCAATAATACGACCTCTGTTCTTTCCATTTTGAAATCGACGCCAGGAGCAAACAGTTCGCGCATTTTCTCCTTGCAGAACGAGCTTGAACAATCAGATTACAGAGCGAATTTGCAGTTGGAAACAAAGTTGGTTATGTTTCGATATATATTACACGTACGATGCGTCCATTTGTTGGAAAAAGACGCAATTACTTTTCGGCCAACCCGGTGTATAATAAAAACACGGCGAAAAAGAGAGAAAGAGGGAGGGAGAGAGAGAGAGAGAGCAATTTATAGCCCGAGTTTTCGATCGCTACCAGCGATTTTAAAACGAAAATATCCCCGCGGAAAACAAGAGACTCGAACTCGCTGGGAAATATCGGGAGATTTTCCAGGAGAGCAAAGAGAGAGAGAGAGAGAGAGAGAGCCAGGAAACCACAAGGTCCTGAAATAACACGAATACGATTGCTTCGGACGGTCTTGAAATAACAATCGCGAGGACATGCCCGACGACAAGCCGTGGCTGTCTTAAATCCTAAAGATCTAGAAATATCTGGAGAGCAGCCGTGCTCGAGAGGGAGCAACGAGACCAACGACGAAAGAGCCAGGTCAGGTTTTCCAACTTTTTCAAAGAATCCTCCCGAATCTTAAGCGGATCTTCCCGGACTTTTCTCCTTTGCTAGGAACGAGTCGCGTTTGCACGATAAATGAATATTTAATTAATTTAAATTTTTCAATCGATGTAAATATCTTAAATTATCAAATTATTTATTTATAAGTTTGTTATTTACATAGTGTCAAATTAATATTGTACATTTGTCTAATTTAGTTATCTAATTTACTAAAATATTAGAATACTTTTGCATAAATTATTTATAAATTTATTATTTGCATAGCGTCAAATTAATATTGTACATTTGTCTAATTTATTTATCTAATTTACCAAAATATTAGAATACTTTTGTATAAATTATTTATAAATTTATTATTCACATAGTGTCAAATTAATATTGTCCAATTTACTAGAATATTAGAATATTTTCGTACAAATTATTCAACTATTTGCTATCTTACTATCGCGCAATGTACATGTATATAAATGTAAGTTTGTCAGTGTTGTTTCAAATTATTTATTTTGCAAAAAGTTAGTTTGCCCGATAATGTTTAAATAGAAGAAAAGAAAAAAAAAAGGAAAGGAGAGGAAACAGACGCTCGTCCCTCTGTTTACCCTTTCTTCCTGGTTTCACCCTGGCTGCTCGATGCTTGCTCCTGTTGCGGCCGCAACTTAATCCGGCGTCGAGTGACGCTTAAAGCACTTGAGAAGGGCAAATTTATCGCGCCCGGTTTTCTCAACGAGGACCACCCAGATATAAATTCGAGTCGGCGCAAACTAGATAAATTAGAGAATTAGAAAAGTGAGGAGAGGAGGGAAGAGAAATGGCCGATACAGGGGGGTATATCCTTCGGAGGCTCGAGTGGCGGAGACAGCTGCAAGTGACTTTATGTGTACGTATTCCCGCGGCATTTCGTTATCACCGGATGCTGTGTTTCGTTTCATCGTTCACTCCAGAAACGGTACTGTTTCCCGAGGTATCGAGGTTTTGTCGCGGTCGGGCACCGCGGTGCTCGTTTTTGTTGCCAACTCGCTGACCCCGGCTACTCCTCGGCAAAAACTGTGTCAACTGTTGCCCGTACGTTTCACCAAACCCCCCTCCCAGTGCTGTCACAAAGTTTCACGATATCGCGCAATTGTCATTTTTACCCGTGTTGTCGCGCTATTTATCTAGCTCTCAACTACGTACGTACGTACGTACGTATTATTCCCCTTCAGGCATCGGTGCCTGCTTCTCTTCTATGTACCATCTATACTGTATCGTGCGAAACTCTCGCGAAGCTTTCGTTCTAAGCGCGACACACGCCCGGGGTTGCTGAAAACTGTTGAATTTCATCAGGCCGTTCCTCTGTGCAATTTGTACAATTTTTGCGCAACTTATCGCGCGCGTTGTGGCTCTCTTCAGCTCGCACGCCGGGGCTACGTTTTCTCGGGGCCCTCGCTCAAAGGCGGAGCGGTCGCTGAAGCTGCAAGAACCGAGCTTTCGAGGCCACGTTGCCTCTCGTTGGCCCCGTACGTGCACCCGCGTAATTTAAATTCTTGCAATTATAACCGAGCCACCGCTGGAAAAGGTGGATTCGCGTTCTCTCCGAGGAGGTTTTAAAATACATGCTCGGACTGCGTTGTCTGGCTCCAAGGAAAACACGAGCGTTTCTTTCGTCAGAGTCTAGTATATCCTTCGTTGTTGGATTATATGTATTTATGAGAATAAGTGATTTTTAGAAATAATCACGCTTTTACTGTATTTTGGCAAACATTTGCGCAAAGTATTATTATAAACAATAATTGTATAATTTCTGTTATCGTAGCATTGTAATTTTATTAATGTGCCATAACAATCGAACCTTGACTTTAAACTACTTCTGTTCTTGTCAAAGTTAAATTAATTGTTAATATTAATTAATTTCTGTTTGGGCAGAAGCACGATTGCATAAATCTATTCATTTCAGTCACAGTGATTTATACGTAGAATATTTTTTCGCGGTTGTTCTAACAAACATCAACAAATGTTTTCATTTATTTATTTATAGTATTTATTAGTATTTTTGAACAACCAAAATCGAGTATGTACGTGACACACACATGTATATGTGAAAGTGTTAACGCGTTGAGCAATCTAATCTCCGTTTAGATAACCACGTGATTCACGAACATCGAATAATCATCAGCGCATCAGGAATGCAAGATTCATCGAATGGAAAATCACGAATGCCTTCAGCTACGTCGAAGTTTGGCTACTTGAATTTTTTTGGGAACAGCAGAGGGGGAGAGTTAACGAGCGAGCAATTCGGAGCGAAGATCCATCAACGTTGCTGCCGCGGTGTCATACCCGACAAACTTCCTGGAGGATGATATCCAACGTTATCATCAGCCACCTTGGAAACAGTGAGTTGACGTACAATGCAGTGCGTTACTTAGACGCAGTTTGCGAGCCTAGTTGGGTTCGTAACCGGGGGCTTAACTATTTTAATGAGCAGTCGCGCCGGGGATGATTTTGGTCGGAGAATATTCGGCGTATCAAATACCTACTCCTTCCTCTGCTTCCTCTTTTACGAGGCTACTCCACTTTTTTCCAGATCGAACTGAATAGACAAACGACAGCTGAACAACGTCCGACGTCACTTTAATCACCAATGTTTGACGTTGGTTTAGGTTGGCTTCTAACTCAACTTTGCATTCGACTGTCCCTTCTTTTTATAATTTACTGGTAATTATAACGAATGTGTACATTTGGTGTTGTACGATGCCATGCATAACAGTACAATATCTGAACAGACAATATCTGGAGTGAAAGCTATAAACAACGACGAAAGAAAAAAAATTTCAGAAGAAGAAATTCTGAACAATTGACACCCAATAATATAATAATTCAGATAAACCAGACTTCTTATTGCTTCTTACAAAAGTTTAAAAAATAGCAACGGATATTGCTTTTTCCAGAGATTGAACTTATCAGATCGAATTTATTATGTATCGTTAATTCTTTATTACACTTGTTGGTGTAATTGTTTTCTTTGGTGTAACTATTACATTTAAACACGAATTGCGGATAAATTGGGATCTTGGTTTTCGCGTTACAAAAAAATCGTAAAGAACCAAATCGAAAAAGCTCGCCGTCTCTTTTAATCAATTGCGGTAGCAACTGATTGCGGACCATAACGAGTGACCGAACCGTATACAATAATTCGTCGCTTTCTTTTTGAACATACTCGTCGGTATGATATCACTGGATAGAAATTATTGAGAAGTAATAAATTTTATTATTTGTTATGCCCGGGTTATACTTAAATATACTTAAAACTGAGAAAATATTGCAATTTTGGGACAAAAATTCTCGACGTGCGTGGCACGTCATTCCAGCGCAAGAGGTTAAATATATACTTTGGGACACAGAATCGCGTTATCGGGCTCGATCGAGTGCACAATACATCGAAAAATCACGCAACGCGCAAACACGTCGTATCAAACGCCATGCAGGTGTTTCTTTCAAATCGGCGATTCGATCGGCCGATAAAACAGAAGAGTAATTCAGCGAGCGCGCGATCAATCGGCGCGACAAAAGGACACAAATCAAGCCCCCGCTATCGGAGAAACGCACTCCGCCGGTATTTATCAAAATTAACCGTGATTCACTAGGCGAATCGGTCGCAGAGGCGCGAACGGCAACCGCTCGAGTTATTATCTCTTCTGGTAGGTCGTAACTGTGAGTTACGTGAACGAGGGATGGCCGTGGTATCGACGTGTACACAGGGGCAGCCACAGACGACACCAGAAAACGCGATCCAATGGAAAGACGAGAAAACCGCTTCGGCGTGCTGCAGGAAAATTGAATCACGCCGCGTTTTGTCCGATTCGGTTGTCACGCCCTCGAACGCAGCTTCCAACTCGATACACGATCGAGCGCGAATGCCGCGTAAATTTCGCGGCAAGATAACGGGGTAACAGGTTTTGTCTTCTTTTTTTTTTTTATCAGGGAAATCTTCTAAATATAATTCACAAAGAATCCTTTAACCAGTTTGACTAAATTTAGTTTTAAAACTTTCTCACGGAGGGACTGAAATCAAGCAATGACGAGTATACACGTCAGGGCAAATGCTCCTATTATTATATTTATTACATTATTTACGAAAAAAGTAAATCGAAACGAGGAAATATTACATTTTTATTCGATAAAAAGTGAACAACTCGTTGTTGTGAAGGTTATTGCTGTTAAAAAACTTAAAAATAATAAAATTCATAAACAAGGGAAATATAATATTATATTATTTTATATTTTATGTAATTTCGCATATAATAATTTTGTAGAAATTCAGTTGATTTCAGTGCGGTATTTTTTAAAGCATGGTACCACACAAAGTGGCACTTTGCGGTTTCATGCACCAGTATCGTGATTCCTCACGGATTCAAACTTCTTTTTATAAAATACATAGCAGTTTCGTTGTCAATATAAAGTAAACATACCACCAAGTGACATTTTCATCACTTCTTATCGAAATTTGGAGTTTTCAAAGTATAAATGGTAATTTTTTATTTTACACGACGAGTATGACTGGTTAATGAACTTTCGTCTCTAGTTTCTCCCATTTCGTGAAAACAAAGCCGGCCAACAAATTTGCGCAAGACACTGAGATATCGGTCTAAATTTAGAAAACGTCTGCGAACACAGACGGAGGGGGCTTAAGAACGTGGTAAAACTCGAACCCGAAACTGACATTTATCATCGTCGATGTATTGCGTGCAGCAGTTTTACAATTTCGGTAAACTTGTTTACCAAACGCAGTTGCCAGACATTGCACTACGTTTAATCAAACGTGGGAGAGATCAGCCGAGACGAACACGGACGAAAAACTGTGAAACACAACGGTTGTTTATCGATCGTTGTCCGCGTGTGTCGACGGTTGCTGACCGACCGACGAAACAATAAACGATCCAGCGCATCGAAGACTGAAAGGAGCCTCGGTGCCTTTTATTGCGCTGGGTGAGCCGCGCGAGGGGGAAAATCGAAAGCGAAGAGTTCTGACATGTCTGCTGATACGTTCATAACGCGGCAACGCGGAAAAAGGTGGATATATCGATGAACCTTCCCGACTGTTCCTTTGATATCGTCCTGATATCTGCCTACCTGATCATGCACACGCACTTTGCCCTACTTACTCCCATTTCTTTCCCCGCCTGGCAACCAGACGCGCCAGTCAAAGAAACATTTTCTTCGACAAATTCGCCCCCGCGCAACGGTCGCAATTTAGACCCGGCGATACGTTCTACGCGAATATCTGCGAATTACCTCTGATAAAAAAGAAGAGGAGACCTTTCGAAGTTTTTTGTTCGAAAAATTCGGCAATAATATAATTTAATTCGCCGATGGCTGCGAGTCGGCTAATATTTAACCGCTAGCTAGCGCGGCGAACGAAAAATGAAGAACGCAGCGGAGCGGCGCGCGGCGATACAGCCTGTAGTTTTTCAGCGTGCCGTTCGTATGACAGCCGACGCGGCAGCCTGTCGGAATTTATGTGCGGAACACGGGTTCGCCTGAATTCATCGCATAGGCAGCTTACTCTCTCCCTCTCTCTCTCTCTCTCTCTCGTGCTACGTGGTTACGTGGACGAGCGGGTACGCACACAAAACAACCGCTCGACCGTGCACGTGCAGAAGCTCCCGGGCACGATGCATGTGGGAGTATCGGTTTTGCATTTTTCAGGCCGATAATTTATCAATCTCGCCCTCCCTCCCGGTCTCTCCGCGTCGCGTTCGACGAGACAAGGCAACAGAGAAAGAAAAAGAGAGAGAGAGAAAGAGAGAGAGAGAGAGAGAGAGGGACGAGGCCGAATTCAACTAGGAACGATCGTTCCTCCTGGCAGAAGAATAACGAGACTCTTTAAAGGCCGGAAGTTTTCATGCCCGTGGCAGGGCGTGGAAAATCGATTTTTCGCACTTTGTCGACCCTCGTGTTACTCCCCAGACGAATTTATACCCCTCCCCCGGGTTGGGGGCGCTTAGGGAGAAATCGTGATAATAAACATCGCGAGGAAACATGGGGATAACGCGTTCGCTGTTACACGCGTATTTCTAAACACTCTGTTGTCCTAATGAAATTCTGGAGGCGGCGGCCTCAGCCGGATTTTAAACTCCGCCGAAAGAAAACAAGCAAGCCGACTCGATAATGGAAAATCCTGGCGAATTCTTCCTCGCCGTTGGTACCCTGCCGTTGGTGATTAATTTACGTCGCGGGCGTAGCGAGGCGACGTCGCAGGAAAAGAGAAAAAAATTCCATTGTATCTGCGAGTTTAAAAGATCGGGTCCCATCTGCTCGGGAGTGCCGTTTCTCCGGAATTATTCAGAGTATTATCTAGATTATGCCTGGATGATTGATACGACGGCGTCGTCGCGGCAATGCATGTTTAAGGGACGCTTGCACATGGTTCGCCGCAACGGATCCGCGTGTGGAACGATTACTAAAACTGGAGGCGGCGAGCTTCTTCCTCGCACGAGAAGTCAGTCTGTCGGTTGAAATTTTATCACCGTGGAAATCAGTTCCCACTAGTAAACTATCAATAATTATAATTTTTATTAGAAACACTTTTTAGAGATTTTTTTAAATATAAACTTGTGCAAGTTAGCAAGTAGTGCCACCATAAAGCTTTTCTACTGTTTTTTTTACTTTTTTACTCTCTGATGGAAATTTTATTCTTTGATCGTCTAGTCGTAGTTCTAGTGTCAATTTTAGCGGCTACAGTGAAGAAAATAATTTATACGTGTGTATATGTACCTGACGCGAGTCATTGTGGGCGTGACACTTTCGACGCAGTGGAGGGGATAGCGTCAGTGGTCAGGAAAGTGGGGGTAAGTGCCGCCAGTTTGACATCTCTGACTAAAACGATGCTAGCTGTCGCGTGTGATTTGCAGTTGCCAACGCAGCGTTGGCGATAATTTCTATTGCCACGGTTGATCGATTCTTTTCCATTTCTTTTAGCAGTCACGTGGAAAAATTAAGGCAATCCCACACGACAAAGAAGTTTGCAGAAAAAAACGATACTCCCTCCGTTCCAAATTACAATAGTTGTCACACTTGGTGTGTAAATGTTGTCTCATTTCAATAGTCGTCACGTGTGTGAAAAGATAAAATATAAAACGAAATCTGTAAACGGAAAAACTCGTTTGCTTGCACAAAAATTTTTGGCGACAATTTAATCTTAAATAAGATTGAAACAGTCTTTAGCTTCAATTTTAGCTTCAGGTTTATGTGTGACGCTACGTAGTAGGCGATTTTCACGTCTGAGTTCTCTCTTTGTTCGTGTGCATTATCTCGTACGAGTTGCTCCCAGATGACACCATTATGTTCCCCGTACAAGTTCGCAGTGTTGGAAAATCTAACGTTTTATTCCCTTCAAGACTCAATGTAAGGTTGATCTGCGGTATATAATCATACATTTATACCAATTATATTAGATAGAACAAATTACATAAATTTTATTAACTGAATAAATGACAACAATAGAAATTATACAATTATAACATTAAAATGTCATTTTAAAATAAATTAAATAAATTAATTAAATTAACACAAATAGTGCCAATTAATTGAGCAACAATTCTTTCAATTATCATTTTATTTTTATTAAATTCGCTATTTCTTTAAAATAAATAGAACTACAGATACGAAAAAATATTGTTAATAATAACAATAACTAATAAAAAAAGGGGATTGGAAGCCAAAATGGGTTCGAACAGATCTATAAATTGCATAGGAAACGAAGTATCGAAGAAAATAAATTTGCTGACGGAGCGAATTTTCACTTGAAAATTTCATTTGTATTAATAAAGTGTATCAATAATATCGCGAGTACGAAAAGTCACACATTTTCCCATCGACTTTCAATTCACATATATGAACATTATTGTTTTTTCATACTGGTTAGTTAGATCAAAGCGTACGAAAAAGTTTAGAAAGTTGCAAAATACCGTTGCAAACAATTCTCCGGAGCTTCGTTTTCTATCCAATAATTTTGGGGCTCGCTAGGCTTGTTAGGCACGACGAGAGCGATCAATTTTCTTGGACGGAGAAAAATGGCGACGTTGCCCTTGGCGGGGGCCATTGCTCGCCGCGTAACGAGGGTGGACGTATCTCATTGACTGGAAATAGGTGAGCGAGCATGATCGACGAAAGGCGAAACCGAGACGAAATCGGGAGAAAGGGGGCGTCGGTATTCGCCGGGACGGATCTCCTCTTCAAAGGGGAGGACCACCGGTTCACGGTTCGACGGAGGATCCTTCCGACGGAGGATCCTTCCGACGAAGGAAGAGACGACGCTCGAGGCACGGGAATTCCAAAATTATTGGGTCATCGTCGAACCGTCGACAGATCCGCGATATTATCCCAAGGTGCGGCTGAGCGAGCGTCCCGTTCCACGGGATCGTTATTTAACTCGGTGTTCGGCTTATTCAGCAGCAGCGAACGGTGGAAACGGGTCGAATGCCTGGTCGGGCGGAAGGAAGTCGAGAGGAGAGAGTCGTTTTATTATCGGGGGCGTCACGTTGCAACGCGTTGCGAGAAAAATCGATGCTCTCGAACGCGGGAAGACTGCAGCGAGACGAATCTTTTCTTTTTTTTTTTTTTTTTTTTTTTTGTTTTTCTTTTTCCAAAACTTTTCGCCAAGTAATTAATTTAATTCTGAAACAGAGTTTGGTAGCGTAGACGCGAAATTCGGCAACACGAAACAGGGGACAAATTGTCAAGAGCAACGTCGATGCTAAACGAAGTGGAGGAATCTTTCCTGCAGTTTGTAGAAAAAATTATGCCCCTCCCTCTTCTTTCCGTCTCCGCTACACGTCTCGCCAGTTTTGCCCGGGAATTCACAATTGCTTCTCCGCAAAACTTTAAAACACGGCACGCAAGTTTCCACCATAGTTTTTCGTAGTTAAGGAGTCATGGACCGCGTCCCTCGGACTTTAAAGTAGCGAAGGGGAAGCGCAGTTTGGTTGCATACCAACCAACCAACCGACCTCGTCTCGGAGTATTTTTCCGGATCGGCGGCCTCCCTACTGACCACTCGATAAAATTTCATCCGAGTCGGATGCCTTTCCGATCCACCCCGCTGCATAAACTATTCCGGCGAAGTCGATACCTCCGATGAAAGAATATTCCATAAACTCTTGTCGATGGGCATTACAGCTGACTACGTGCTGCATAATATCCTCTTCCCTCAGAGCGAAAGGTCCGTTCCGTCGGATTTTTTTTTTCTTTTCTTTTTTCACTTTCTCGAACGACGACGAGACAAATCTTTCGCGAAGGGATTCGTTATACGAAGGCACGAGGGTGATTCCGGGTGAGACAGCTAGATCTCGTTGCGTAGGTTACCAAATATCAATTTTCAGACTTTCTTTTTCTGGTGGCACGTTGTATTGTATTTTTTTTTTTTTAAATGAAACCTAGGAGTGTCTTACAAATAATGTCAGTACCATGTTTTGTTCTTAATTGCAAAAAGGCACAAAGTTCATTGAAATTTTACATAGGCTACTTTCACAGTTTGGTCAATGAGACAATGTCGAACTCAAAGGTTTTGGTTGCCTAGGATCCAAGGGAGAGATTTAAAATGACAGGCAAGAGACAAGTTGGCGAAAAATTCTCGCGATTACTCAGTGTATGATTTTCTTTATGATCAAAGAACTGTTACTGCTGATTGTTATTGCATACTGTTGTACAACAACGTACAAGACCTATCTCTAAGTCCAAAGGACGAATCCATATATCGTACATACAGAAATTTAAAAATATCTATTATCTCGGTGCGTAGACAGAAACGCAGGACGCACAAATGAAAATTTGTTTTTCTTTTTTCAGCAATGTCACCGACTGCGAAAAAATTCCGGTTTATATTTGACCGACCCTTTTAGGCATCGTTCACAGTTCGGTCGCGCAGAGTTTCGCTCCACGTTCGCGCTACGAACAAAAATCCGCCATAAAAGTACAAAGCGTCGGGGGGAGAGAAGGGGCTGCGAGGGAAAAAACAAAACGTACCGGGATAAAAATTGGAACTTGGCCGAAGCGTGACTCGAGTATATATACTCCAAGACTCTATCGCGCGATAAAAATACACGACGGGCAAAATTCGAGCAAAGAGAACACCGAAGAGAAGAACGAAACGACTACTTAACGTGACCAGACGCCATACGACCTCGGTGATGATATCACCGGAGGAAAAACTCGATCGCTTCGGCTTTTCGGCCGAAAAGTCGCGCGCGGGCAAACTTGTTTTCCAACCCCCGACGACAGGGCTAACGACAGCCCTTATCTCATCCTATTTGCGCCGTCCCGTCTCCTTCTTTCGGTCTTTCACGCGATGCAGATCGCGTTTTTTGTTCAATCGTGGAACGAAAGACCAAGGGTAAATTGCTCGTGACCTCCTTGAAAGAACGTCTCGTGGACAAAGGTGCCGCGAGAGATTCAGCTCTTTGTCGCCAACGCCCGATAATAATTGTTTCCTCCTGATTCACGGAACGCATTCAGCGTGTTAAAATACGTCACTTCGGTTTCTCGATGTTCTACGTAAATGCCCGTGGGTGGAAGTAACGTCGAGATACTGGCCGACCGGGGGAATTTATTACGCCCGTTTTTTCCTCTAATGAAAATTAAAAGGACGACGCTTCGAGCTTCTCCGACAGACTCTCGAGCCCTCTGGAGCCCACCGGTGGACAATTAAAGAAACAGCGTACACGTTCTCCACTGACGATGAGACGAGACGAGAAAAATACAGAAAACAAGCTTCCCCTTTTTTCTCGCGAACTTGAGTTTAACCTCTTGCGCTGGAGAATTTTTTGTTCCAAAATTGCAATTTTCTCAGTTTTAAGTATATTTAAGTATAACAAATGATAGTTTATTACTTCTTGATAATTTCTATCCAGTGATATCATACCGACGAGTTCAAAAGAAAAGGAAAATGACGAATTATTATATACGGTTCGGTCACTCGTTATGGTCCGCAATCAGTTGCCAGCGCAAGTGGTTAATATTTCGTTCGTCAGTAAGCAAGCTGTCAGGAAACTGTTGTCAAATGTGGACAGAAATCAACGTTCAGTTCAGAAAGGCCGGAAATTTGAGCCACTTTGAGCCAACGATGAGGACAACCTCGTAAATTTAATCAAACGTGGAAAACGTAGCAGGGTAGGTAGAACGTATTGTTTTTCTAAAATAAGAAGCTTCGATACGTAACCGAACAATGGCATAATATTAGGATGGACACCACGACGTTATCAGTTTTCAGAGCAAACAAAACAAGCGATTGTTTTTTAGTATTTTAGTTTTTTAGTCTTTGATTATTTTGACACGTTTTTCACTTTTCTGTCACGTAATCATATAAATATTTAGTGTTCGGTAAATGAGTGCATTTAAGGCAATGAACGTTGAAGAGATTGACGAATATTTTATTTACGGTTTTTATTCCATTGATATATATATTTTGCAATACAGACCAAACAGAATAACTTCAAATTTGTTAAAATTGTTAAAAACTATTTTTTAACTAATTATTTTAACAATTCAATTTAATAATTCAAAGTTATTTTATTTGGTCTGTCTTATATTAATAATAATAAAAATTTTACCCATCCCTATGGGGCAAAACTATATTTATTTGCCCCATACATTCAGAAATCTTACTTTCCCGTGATCTGATACAATTTTTCCAAAAAGTTTGGTCATTTTCCCACTGTAAGGTCCAATCGAGAATCGTGCGAATTTCTTTTTTTTTTTTGCCATACGAACCTAAACACTGGGTTAGATTTAGGGTAGGTTTTACCCTACTTTCCCCCACATTCGTTCCAAGAGCGAATCTGAGTAGCGAAAGGAGCGTCTGTATCGTTTAAACTTTGACAAATTCGACGTCAACGATTTCAAGAAAGAGGATATCTCTCTCTCTCTCTCTCTGCTGATCGTCTCGACCGCGAGTTCCAGCAAAACGCAAAGAGAATCCTTCGAGTCGAGAAGAAAGAGCGATAAAAATGAACGAGGTCCGGGGAAGGAAAATGCAGTTGTTCGTCAGGAAAGAAAATTGAATTCCCCGTCGAAGCGCGGCGCGGAGAAAATTTATGGGACAGTTCCCCGCGGAGGGAGGGCACGGGGACGCGCGTCCGTGTTAATCGATCGTCGTGATTGCACGGATGAAAAAAGAGGGAAAAAAAAAAAGAAGGAGCCGTGCCACGACTATTACTCGGGATTTCCCTCTCATTGTCGGGACGAAACGGAACAACGAAACTGTCTGTCGCGAAAGAGAAGTCGCGGGAGAGGCACTCCCCTGTGCACTCCGGACGGGTTTTCTTCCCAACCGGCAGACTCCCATAGAGGGGCTGCGTAACGTCGAAGCGGTTGAATCAGTGCGGTAATTAGTGCCGGTGAATGGGAAACAGAGACAGTGGAGACGGAGATTTTCGGTGTAATGATAATTAGATCGTTTTGCAGGTTTCGCGCGCGCGGCGCACTTGTTCCATCGATCCCAGACTTAATTGCTGCTCGCTCCGTGGGGAAAAAAAAAAAAAATTCGCTTCGAGCGCCGTCGTACGCGGCTATATTCCAGAGACTGATTATGATCGCGATTCGGCTTTGCACGAATGAAATCGCAGCGAATGCCAGTTCAGCAGCGAACGAAATCCGTGCGAAAATATTTGCTACTGCGACGTGGCTCTCAAACGTGTGAGCGTTTGTTGGTTGTGGTTTGTCATCGCGATGTTTTCAATACGTTTTTTAACTAACACGAAGATTATGATAATAAACGTCGTGAAATTCTTCGCCCTCGCTGACGAAAATTAGGGAGCGAAATCGGTACAAGGGGTGGAATCGCGATGTTTTTCGAACGATACGTTACTTTTACCAACACGAAATTATTCAGTGACGAGCATAATTGCACCAATAGCAATGAAAAATTGTCGATACTTTAAATTCTAATATAACTTCGTAGGAAAATACCATACAACGATCATATGATTTTCTTTTGACGAAGTTACATCAGTTTAAATTATTCACAATTTTTCATTGTTAATGGTACAATTATGCTCTTGGCCGTACATACGAAATTAACCACTAAAATACGCTATTTCAACTAACACGATTCTCACAATGTTTTGTCCGCCAGAGTGGTCCGCAAAAATCGATCTTCTCGAATTCTTCGAAAATTACAACGAGATTGGTGCAACGCAGCGAGACGAGAAAATAATCTCGATGAGATTGGCAGTTGTTCCGAAGTAATGACAACGATCTAATCGGATTTGACGTTGGCGTTAGGCGTTGACGGAAATTAGGGGTGGAACCGGTACAAGGGAAGGTAGCATCTGGAGCTGACGCCTCGTCAATACAGCCGTGGAACCTGCGGTTCCTCGGTTCCCCCGAGCTTCTCCGTCGCACGTGAGAAGATCGAAAGTGAGAAGGAGCCAGGTGACAGCAGGCTCGAGGGGGGACGAAGGGCAACGGAACCGTAAATCGGGACGGAGAGGCGGGCAACATGCAAGACAGCGTTGGCCAGCGATCTCGTAGGGGTCTAACCCCCCTTCGAAGGGGGCTTCGTTAGTCAGCCTGGCGGCTGAGGTTGTCGCGTGATTTATATGAGAACGATTTCGCGTCTGGTGGTGCAAGTAATCGCGCGATGATTGCCCGCTCGTAATTGATTGCCAATTCGGCCCCCGGGTCCCTTCTGCTTTCTAGAAACCTGACGTTCGCGCGCGCCGATAACGAGCGCCGAGTTAACGCATTATTTCGATAAAATGTTCGAATCTCATCCAAATGAGCAATGTCGGAAAAATAATTGATCGTTTTTTATATTATTCAGTTTAACATTTTGACTACTGTTGGCGTGCGGAAAAATTTATCTACCATAATTCCAGCGAATCTCATTTGAACCAGACGTAAGTGTAATCCAACAATTACATATTCTCTTAGGCATATATTATTTAAATATGTTTATTTTACAGTTATTTTTTTTTTTATATCCTTAAACTGAAAAATTGGAAAAATAAAATGGTCAGAAAAAAGTACGTGCAAACATGACACAACAAATGATTCATGTTGTGTACATTCATATTTTGTAGATACGATGCAATTGTTTGATAACTTTGTACAATCACCGCACTACAACGACTGTATGTTTATCTGCTTAGTGACGCAACGTCTACCCCACGCCTCTGACGAATCACGTGACCCAAATCAACCAATCGCTAATTTTCGTTGCATTAGCGTTGCACCTGAAGAGGCCCGATTGGGTTACCCCCGCTAAAATCACTTTTAGTGATAATAATATTCGTTTAATGTAGTGGAATTCGGTGTTTTGATTATTTCAATATACTTTCTCAGAAATGCACGCCTAGAACGAAAAGTTCGCCGTTCTCGGTGTAGGTCGCGATTGAATTCCTACGGTACGGCTGGTGCGTCTCCAAGTCTGTCGTAGTCAAAGGTTTAAATTCGCTGTGAAGCGACCTCGCGAGTAATTTTGAATTGTCCTCCTCGAACGACAGAAATTAAATTTCAAACGAAATCGTCAACTTGTCAACGAGCATCGAGTTATTTTCATTTCGTCGGAATTTCTCGATTCTACATATTCCAACACGACCACAATCTTTCAGAGGATTGAAATTGGCGAGAAACGATCGTCGTCCGTAGATTGACACCGAAGTAATCGGTGTCTCATCTGCATGAACAGACAATCTTCCGCAGAAGATTGAACTCGACCCGCAATAATCGTAACAATTACCCACTAACGTCACGGGATTTCTCTTATTGACGCGATTAGCCCGATATTAACTATTTCGCTAAGCGGAGGGGCTACTTGAGGTCGATCTACAGAGGAGATTCGGCTGCTCCGCTTTGAAACACAAGTTCACGAACGTTCTCTAGTAGAATTCTGCGCAGACGTTGGCCTTGGTCTTCGACGTGCCGAATTCGCGAATAAACGTGAGTGCGATTGTTGCGGCGTGCTGCCGCGAAACCATCGAAACCATTCGACCCCATCGTCGCAACATGTTGCGGCGTTTCTCCGCGGCGAAGCACCATTCGCTACGGATAATGAAAGAAAGTATCGTAGAAATCACAAATCCTTTCCGATTCGAAAGAATCGATCGTTCCAAAAGGGAAAAAACATGTGAAAAACACACGCTAAACGATGCGTCAAAATGTATCGTTTCGTTTAATTTCGGGGAATCCGGTCGGAGAGAAACCTTGCGGGTGACGATGCCCGAATTTCATCCCCATGCCTAATTTGCGATTCAACCTCGTTACTAAGTAATCCAAGTTATCAGCGATAATTGTAATTTATAAAGCTATAAATATGTAATTTATAAAATTATAAATTACAATTATAATTTATAATTGCAGTGCACTGCAATATTCTATAGTATCTGAAAACACATTTCAGCATCTAAAGCAATTTGCTTCTGTCTTCACATTCCGAAGTAGAGCTTTCATTTCATCACCTATCAATTATATATGATAATTGTGCTAAAAAGTGGCCTTGCGTCTAACGTCGCATCTCTAAATATTAGTTGCTAATTCCGGGAAGAA
>KQ435709.1:398689-411415 GCA_001276565.1 Melipona quadrifasciata
TTCCCACTCTGTTTCGTATTTCTATCTTCCTTCAGCGTTAGAACTACCAAAATAGTTAAAACGAAATTTATAATTTAGAATTTACATTTATTTAATTACAATTTGTAATTTTTATTAGAAACAGTGTAGATACGAAACGGTAAGTGCATTCTTAGAGATTCGAATCATTTTTCGTAAAAAATGTATGTAAATATAAACTCGTGCAAGTTGGCAAGTATTGTTACCATAAAGCCTTCCTATTTTTTCACTTCAACGTCTCTGATGGAAATTTTATGCATCAGTCGTTTGACGGCAGTTCTGCTGTTAACTTTAACAGCTACTAGCAGTGGAGGGGATGGTGGTCAGCAGAGTGGGGGGAGGTAAGAGTCGCCAGTTAGCCATCTCTGTTGAAATTCACCAAACGAAGAGAGGAACAGATTCGTCATTGGCTGGACTGTCGGAGGCGAAAACGAGACGAAAGAAGCGCGATAAATTCGTCCGTTGGATCGGAATCTTGCCTCCGTGGCGAGTAGGTTCTTCTTCCAGCTGATGCCAGCTCGTGGTAATCCACCAGCCGGAAGATAAAGATCGAGTGGCCGGTGGAAAAAGACGACGGGAAGTGTAAGGTGTCGAGTGCCTTTGCGAGGGCACCGCCCTTTGCGCAAACACGACTGCGCGCGCGCTCGGGTTAAGAATATTTTATCTGGGGAATATTCTCGCGGATTGGGTGACTGCGGCCCCGTGGGTCCCGCAGGAATCCTCCTGACACTGCGGAATTCCACGAGATCCCGTCCGAGCGAGCATTTTTCTTTCGTCTCGTCTGCCTCGCGCGCCTCAGCTGCGATACACCCTCCCCCCTCGCCGCCCCACCGAGTCAGAATAAACCAATGCGAGACGTTCCTGAAAGATTGATTTTGCACGTCAGTCAAACGAACCAGCCGCGGCCTGCGGCTCGCAACACCACACACAGATAGAAGAGCTGCTCGTTCGAGTTCGAGTTCGGTTTCACGGAGAACCTTCTGTTGTTCGTGCGATCGCAAAATCCGTTCAGCCACCAGCGACAAAATTCCGGAAAACATTTCAAGCGAACTATGACTTCTCCCTCGCGGTTTCAAAGATGCAACGCGAAGGTATTCGTCAACGCTACGCGGGTGTTTACGCATTATTTCGCGGCAATACTTTCTCTGCCAATTTCATTTTCCTTCGTCGTCATTCGCTTTGCCACTTTGCGAGCCATTTACTCGTCCGACGAGATTTACGAAAAACGTGTATATTTTTTATCCGCGTTCTTTTTTTTTTTTGTTTGTTTGTTGCGAGAAACAATGTGAACTGCTTCAGAGAAGGTAATTGAGAATTATCAGCAAAGCGTTCGAACTGACAGGACAACGAACCAATTCCCCATTTAACTAACGAATGCCACGTAATTAACAGAGCAATCGTTACGTCTGAGAAGCTCGCGACGTCCTCTCGGAGAGGAGCAAGAACGATTAATTGCGAAGCAGGGTCTATCGAAGTGTTTTCTTCAATGGCCTCTTCCTAATTGATCCATGACTCTCTGACGACTCTCTCTGGACCTCTGACACGCCAGCATTTTACTCGATCACTTTCGTCCTTTTGCTCCCCTTTGTTCTTTCCTGGTTTATCGAAAATTCGATATTCCGATGGGAGAATACGCTGGCAAATTTGTTTTTTCCGCGAAGAGAGATTTGAAAAGACAGAAAATCGAACGCGTTGCGCGATGTCGCAAAGAGCCAGCGGGGTGGTCTTTCGATCGCGCGAAACACTCGAAGTTGCTTTGAGAAAAAGAATCAGACCGAACGAGACAAGAGCCGCGCGACTCTTCGTTCATTAGCGGCTAATTATTTTTGTTCAGCCCGTTGGAAAGCTGTCGAGTTCCTGGATGATTTGACGAAACGACGTCGCAAAGCCTCTCGATACTTCCGTGACACGTGAAGATAGCTGTTTAAAAGTAGAATCCGATCGATACGTTTCGTCGCGAGACGCGACACGGTTCTCGATATGCGCCGCGTTAATCATTGGAATGGAAAAATGTTGCTCGTGCTCGATGAAAAATTGTCGATATTTTAAACCGCGGAAGAAACTTTGTGAAACAGAATCACTTCAAACCGTGAGATTCCTAGTTCGCGTAAATTTTTTTTGCAATTCAGAGCCGACTAACTGACGGCCCTTGCCCCTACTTTTCTCATCGTTAGCGCTATCCCCTCCACTGCATGAGCCCCCACTCTCTCACGCACGGCGACGAAATTTCAACGTAGTGGGGGTATCAACGCAGTGGTGGGGGTAGCGCTAGCGATCGGTGGAGGGAGTAGTGCTAGCAAGGAGAAAAGTGGGGGGAAGGGCTCGCGAGCCGCCAGTTAGCCAGTTCTGTTTCACATCATGCAGCAGGTGGAAAAGCAAAATTCAAACGCCTTCCGAATCACTGAAAAATTTTTTTCACGACTGGATCTGCCACGATCTCAAAGGTTGAAGTATTACGCCGAGTCGTTAAAACCTGCTGTGTGATTTTATAGAACCTTTAGTGTTACGATTGAACGACCAAGACTTTGTGTAACGCACAAAGTTTGAGTCTTAAAGCAAGTTTTAACTTTGGAAGTATTTCAATTTCTACAATTTTCGAGTATAAAAGTATCCTTGTTTCCCCATTTGCTACACGACTTGAAAAAAAAAGAAATATTTATATTTGAAACCAACACAGGAATGTCAAGTGGAAGCTTCATTCTTTAAAACGAGATCGGCTGGACTGTTATATGACTTCTTTTTCACAAAGTTATGAAATTACGGTAACAATTGGTCCGCTCAAGTACATCGAGAGAGAAATTATTCGAAATTCTGACCTGATCTTTGCATCAACGTTTCGTCAATTGGCAGATTCGACGCGACGTACGCCAAGATTATATCCGATAAACGAGTGCATCGGCGTTGCGTTGAAAATGTTAATCGCTCTCACGGAGACACAGTCTAGCTACGAATGAAATTTATGGCGGCTACTCGAAAGCCCGGACACGGCCGTGATAAATAACCGCGAAATTCGTGAATTAATTGGTAGAAAACGTATCAGTTGCCAGCGGAACGTGGCCAGGTAATTGTTCGTTCTTTCCAACGAGATCGTGTGTCTCTGTCAGCGTTCTTTCGCGAGATTTCTGCCCGTTCGACGTCTCGTTTACCGAGCGCGTTTCACTTCCTTTTTTTTTTTTTTTCGCCAAGACAACATCTCCGCGTGCCAGATCGTCCGATTTACGTCGCGAATGTGCACACTGAATTAACAAGGATCTGTTTCTGCAACCGTTTCGCGTTCTGAACAAGAGTATCGCGTGTGCTCGTGACAGTCATCACTGTCGCGTCGCATCGTCCGCAGAAAGAAACGCGGCGCGAGAACCTCGTCGGTCCTTTTTTTCAATTACCTTTCATCCGTTCAGCCGACTAAACAACTTTTTCGCTCTCGCGAAAGAACGCTGCTTTTCATACGCTTTAACGAGGTGATCTACCTTTTGTCGCCCGTTACACGCGCGCCGCGCCGACAGGAAAATATTTTCTGCAAAATAGTTTTAAATTTCCGCTCGAAGAATCACTGCGAATCACGAGTCTCGAACAACGCGCGTCTAACGAGACGCGCGTTACACGGTCTCGTTTCTCTCATTACTACTATTTTCCACGGGGCAGAGAAGGCAGAAATTCGAGATTGCCAATTATTTTGTAAAGCTTTAATCGAAACGCGACTTTCGCGATTTTCTTTCTCGTTGTTTTTAAACACCCGTCGATGAACACAGTCGACGGCACACGCGGTGTATATAAATTATTTATAAAACTGCGTGAAATCAATCGTGGCTGTCGCGACGAAAGCGGTGGATATTTTTGCGCTCGTCGATATTTATATCAAACCGTGCTGTTTATTTCGTTTGTTGCATTTCTGCCGCAAATAAAAAAAAAAGAAAAAAAGAAGAACGATGTTGGCGAAATTGTCTGCCGCTCCCTGTTGAAACACACCCGCGACAAGGAGCAGTTCGTCTCTCGATCCAATGAATAAATTTTCGAAATGACACACGTTCGCGCGAATAACACCGGTTCCGGCGGTGTCGGGTTAACTTTCTCTCTCGCTCTTTCTGGCTAATTTAAATTACAAATTCAAATTTGCATATTAAAATGCGAAATGAAGCGACGTCGATTGTTTCGACACCGGGCGGGGAAAGGCGCGAAATGGAAATGGACTCTCGGTACTCGTTAAACGGCCGAATTTTCGACGAGGCCTCGACGAAAAATTGTCACTCCTCCGGCGGGGGGTTTTGAAATGACAGTCGCGCGTAAGACGTTTACTATTATTATTTCTACGCATGTTTTGTAAATAATCGTGCAATGTTTTTTATTGTGTCGTATTAATTTTACTAATTTCAATCTCCGTTTTCACGAACTCAGTTAACATTTTCGCGGCGGGATATTTGAAATGACAGTTGCGTGTAAGAGATATTATTTCATTAACTTGACTATTGTAATTTTATTAATCGAAACCTTAGTTCGATGTGACTCATTTCAGACATTTCATCGTTTGAATTAAAAGATACGGTTGTTCTTGTCGAAATTAATATTAATTTATATTATTAATAATATAAAATTTTTGTATTATTAATTTATATTATAAATAATCATTATATTAATATTAATTTCCGTTTGGACAGAAACATGAATGTACGTTATCGTTTAAATTATAGTGATTTATATGTAGAATATTTTGATACGGTTGTTCTACCGCTGACAAGTATTTTCATTCATAAATTTGTATTGATATTTTCGGACAACCAAAACCAAATATTATATATCTGTGGCACTCGCAAACAACTCTCAAAAGATAACATTACATCGTGCGCTCAGATCAATTTTTAATGCAATGTGTAAAATCAATTATCTTGCTTTTTGAATAAAATAATCCATTTTTCTTTTCGCTTCTATCATTAAGTAGTCTTCTATCATTAAGCAGTCTATAGTGTGGAGCTTTATTTTTTGAAATTTGTTTTGTCGCAATGGTACTTTCTTTGCTTTTCTTTCAAATCAATGATCTTGATCAATTGATCACCAAAGCATCACAAGAATTAAAGAAACAATTTCGTATCCAGAGATGAAAGATCGTTATGTAGATACAGGTAAATACAACTCAGATAAAAATAAAAATAAAATCTGATGCACTTGATGCTATTTTTTTTTTTTTTTTTTTTTTCCTTGAAAATTTTGATTAATAATTAATAACTAATCGGCGCGTGAGCAAGTCGAACCACCAGTGAGCTAGGCGAACCCTAGCGACTGTTCAAACGAGAATCGGATAAATCAAATCGATCGAATCCGGCGTTGGAGACGCGCGTGCTCGCGAACGAGCGTAAATGCTCGCGGCTCGAAGAATAAACGATCGCTGCGATCGCATAAAGCGGCCGTTTATTTAACCAGGGTCGAGGGGGTGTATTTCGCTTTAGGTTCGGCGCTGGCGGTGGAAAGCCGCAGCCAATCCGCCCCCCTCCCTCTGGATAGATGAGCGAGATCGGGAAAGTCGATTTGCTCGGTCGACTGGCGTCGATGTTTCATTCCTCGCGGCGACGTCGTCGAGCAGGCCCGACGAAATGTAGAGTTATTACGCCGCGTATCACTCTGGTGTACGCGAGAGAGGGCCAGCTGCCTTTTCAAGCCGAGCCAGATGGATCGCGACTGACTGTGAACGAGCGAGACAGAGAGAGAGAGAGAGAGAGAGAGAGAGAGAGAGGAGAGTCGACTGTGAAATCCGGAGCGGAGCAGAGCGAAGCAGAAGCGGCTAGTCTTCGCGAGAAAGAAAAGAAAAGAGAAAAATGGAGCAACGAAAGAGAACGAAACGGTTGACGAATGCGACTCGACCGGAAGATGAAACGACGCACCCATTTCCGCCGAAATTACGCCACTAACTGCGATCCCTTAAGCATTCACCATCAAAATGTTCGGACTCGTGATCGGTACCAGTCGAGTTTGACTTGATTGACGCGTCGATGAAACCATACATCTGTATTACTTTCACTGCAGCGGAATTATATACTGCTCGCAAAAATTAGGGGATATTTCAAAATGAACGTGAAGCGATAAAAAAAAAAGGAGCATTTGATTAAACAAGAACATCAGAAAAGCAAAGGACGTAATATTCTCTTGAAAAATGGCAAAACAATTTTTGAATCGTTCAACGCGTGCGGTCCTAACAGCGGCTTTATGATTCTGGGCGCAGAAGTCGCGGTAGCGTCGCGTTGAACAAATTTTAAATTACGTATCTCTTATCTGTCGCAAAGAACCGAGAGGTTCGAACGAATTGAACGAAGCCGTTCTGCACCGTTAATTGGGACGAACGTTAATTGGAAAACGCAGCTACAAACGCGGATATAAAAGTAACAAGTGCGAATTATCAAATGTTTCGTCTTATTACAGCTAGATAGGTACAGGTACGAAAACGAAAAATCCATTAACTCGGTGTCCACGCGACCGAAAATAAATCACTGAGAAAACATTCCCCGGGCAAATCCACCGTGAAATCCAGTGGGTATTAACAAATCAGGAAAGTACTTTCTCGGTCTTGCCCCTTTTTCACTTAGCGGGCTTAAGAGAATTTAGAAACTGGCCGACGTCATTCCGTGTCCGTACCTACACCTATTGTGCCCGTTACCAACTTCCCATCCGGCGATTTTCTTCCCTCTGTCCTCTATATCACCCCGTTCATCCCTTCCAACTATCCGTTCCCAAACTGTCCAACTTCCGGCTCGATACAGAATTTTAAACGTAAGAACTTCGCGTTTCTTCGTTCCTCGGAGTGAACTATGGACTTTGGGCGAGCGAAAACGAACGTCTTTGATAAATTTATCCTTTCGACTACTGTTGGCGCCTAAAGGCGTTTTAAAAATTGCTCTTATGACATTATACGCGCCTGTAGGCGCTCAATTTACTTTGATCCACTGACACGAGAGGCGCTTATTGGCGTGCGGAAAATTGTATCTATCATAATTCCAGCAAATCTCTTTTGAACTAGACGTAAATGTACGCTAATTCAACAATTACATATTCTTTTAGGCATATATTATTTAAATATGTTAATTTTACAGTTAGTTTTTTTTATATCCTTAAAGTGAAAAATTGGGATAATAAAATGGTCAGGAAAACGTACACGCAAACATGACACAACAAATGATTCATGTTGTGTACATTCATACTTTGCAGATACGATGCAATTGTTTGATAACTTTGTACAATCACCGCACTACAACGACTGTATGTTTATCTGCTTAGTGACTCAACGTCTACCCCACGCCCCCTCACGAATCACGTGACCTGCACCAACCAATCGCTAATTTTCGTTGCATTAGCGTTGCACCTGAAGAGGCCCGATTTTTTGGGTTACCCCCGCTAAAATCACTTTCAGTGACAATGACATTGGTTTGACGTAGTGGAACTCAGTGTTTTGATTATTTCAATATACTTTCTCAGAAATGCACGCCTAGAACGAAAAGTTCGCCGTTCTCGGTGTAGGTCGCGATTGAATTCCTACCAGTATTGTACGGCTGGTACGCCTCAAAGTCAAAGGGTTTTAAAAGTCTCGAAGCCACTGGCAATTGTAGAAACACGTTTTACGATCGACCGCGGTGCTCGTGGGAAGAAAGGAACACGCCATTGTTGAACGAGACGAAGCAACAAGGTCGGACGAGGCCACGAACGCAGCGGCGAACGCTCTTGGAGTTGCGAGCGCCGTCCCAAAGCTAACTCGTCGTCGCCCGCAATTTTACGTTTCTTTCGTCCGAGTTCTTCCAGCCGCGGGTCTCTCGCGTCGGCAAGCAGTGGACTGCGGAAGGGAAGACTGCGGCGAAACCTTAACTTCGTTACGGCGCCAGGGCGCTTTAATTTCAGTGGTCTGCGTCGGGAAGAAGAAAGGGTGGACGAAGGAGAAGGACGAAAGCACGAGGCACGGCGGTAACAAGTGTGTTGTTGCGTACAAAGTACTCTCGGTTAGATAGGGAACGAGGAGGGAAATTCAACCACCACCGGCCACCTTCCGGGTGCTTTTCACGTCGGTGCCCTGAATTTTTGACTGCGAAATGCGTGTTCTTCTTAAATAAGCTCTCGGCTCGCTTGATGAACCGAGGTCTTGAAATTTCATAGCGTATCCGTGCCGGAAATACCGAATCGTTCGCTCTCAAAGATCTCATTCGTTGCACGAACGCAGTTGAGATACTTTACATTTCCGCGAGTTTCGACGTACCGGGCCGGCTAATCACTGGCTTAGCCAAAAGGTAATTGCGTTTCTTTCTGTACGCGTATGTATTACAATGAAACGTACGTACGTTTTAAAACGCGACTAACTTCGTTTTGAACTGCAAATTCGTCCTGTAACCTGACAGTTTGTTTGGCGCCAATTTCGAAAAGGAACATTTTCGTCGTGCTTTGCTGCACTACTACGAAAGGGGAAAGGAACTTGCCGTGCAAGCTTGTACAAAAATTATCACAGCGAGCCTTCAAACTGACGCAGCAGCGTCAGACCTTGGTTTGTCAAATCATTCACGTTTTGGGACAAAATATTATAAAATACAAATTTTTATTGCAATATATTATAATTCTGTATATAATATTATCATAATATATTACAATTATTTAACATTGTATTATTATATTATATTATAAAATTAATATTTATGTTTAATGTTATAAATTATAATGTTTCTCATGCAGTATTATCTAGCTATTACTGGTATAATATTATGAAACTATTCACGTTGTTTAAAATCCAGCGCCAATGATATTCATCTCGTTTGAATTATTCTAAAATAGACGTTTTCGTCAGACGTGTTCAGTTTAATCCGTAATGGCCGCCGGCCATCAAGCGCAGTAACAAATCTAACAATTCTCTCCTGTTCTACTTGTGTTTGCGAGTTGGAACACAAAGGTGCGTTCACATTCGCGATAGTCGCCCGTGCTTGTTTATTATCGTTACGCACTTGTTCGTTTAATGGATCCGACTTATAAATTAACGAAGATCAAAATCTGTTTTTAAGTCCGTTTGTTGACAAAACCTAACCCTAGTTCAAGGGACAGCGCGTTGAGTATACGTTGTTTACGGAGCGGGTCACTTTAACGACATTTGCCCGATGTTCGAACCGAGTAACGACGTGTACGTATATGATAACAACGCAGTGTTTACATTCCCTAGCTTCCTTCGATACTTCTCACGCCGGCACACATGGATGGCGATAAAAAATTGGGACGCACCTCAGAACGCAACGAGTTTAACGTTGAACTTACAAATCTGTAGTTGAAGTTACAAAACTGAAGCTAAAACAATTTTTCGACATACATCGGTCAATATTCTTTTTTATTGAGAATATCGATTAACAAGTAAAGGAAAAAGATACAGAAATATTTGGAAAAAGTAAAAGTTAAGACGTCTCCTGAATTAATACAGGGACGTGGGTTAAAAAAGAGAGAGATCTAGTAGCTGTCGCAAGACGATGTCCCCTTCGAAACAGAACGAATTTTAAACTGTTCCTCGAACGACGAATAGCTGCGGATGGAATAAAATAGACATACCTCGTGCATGTAGAAAAGAGGTTGATTTCCAAAACTCAAAAATGGTCGAAATCGGTGGAAACAGATCATATTCTGACGTGATTCGTCGACAAACGATATTCAGACAATGTTTGAACGATTGATAAATTATTACAAAACGACAGCGTAAGTCGAACGCTGGGACGAAAAACTGAGGACAAAAGAGAAAAGGACAGAAAATAGGATGCTCGCGTCTCAACGACAGACTTTTCAACGACGAACGCAGAAGAAAAAGAAAACATACTGCGGTGGTATCCAGTTTGAAGTGTCTTCGTTATCCCGTTTCACGACCCGTGTTTATCCCATGAAAAACGCGAGCGGCTGTGTTTGCACAAAGAAAATAAAAAAAAAAAAATAAATAAAATCATTGCGAATTCAATCACGGGGAAAATTATGGACGGAAAAATAACTTGTAAGAAACCGCGTTGATCGCTACGAGACGATTCAAAGACGACCGAAGAGGAAAGGGAAGTGTTTCTTTTTTCGAGCGGGCAAAGTTCGACAGCCCTCCCGAAAGTGCACCGAGGAGTCGGCAATACCGTGCGCGTCCCTGGTACAAAATACCGAGGGAAAATTTTGTTATCTACGAGACACCACCGGGCCAGTCTAGTCTTTGTGGATGCCGGAGAATTTCCATCTTTGGCCAGCATGTACCCGGCATGCGTAGACCGTGTAATAAAACGAGCACATAGCTCGGCCCGGCTCCTGCCAATGTAACACAGCGCGCGCTATGTGCACTTTACATAGTCCCCGACGTTGTGCACGCAGACGCCAGAGAAATAAAACTACGATGCATTATGCAACCGCCTTTCTAATAGATTTCCGTCGAAACCGGTACCCTAATTTAATTCGTTTCCTTTCGGCGACCGTGTCGCGCCGAAATCGCGACGAGATCATCGACTCTTTCGTTGTTATCTCGTTAAAACGAGATTATTAATTAAAGCGACAAAGGCGGCTGCGAATTAACGAAACAATTAGTCGTTTGCTCCTGCCTGCACTCGCCGGTAGCGAAACTCAAAAATATTTTCGCATCCAACTTTTTTAAAACGAACAATTTTGCCGCGGGAAGCAAAAATTCCAGGTCGCGCTCGCGACACACGCACACGCGCGCAAACACACGCATACACGACCGTAAATTATACTCCGGAATGTCATTACACGTGCTGCAATGAAAGAACGGCCCTTTGAACGCGTAATAAAAAGTGTTCGCTGTTAGACACGAGACTGCGTTTACGTGTCGTCGTTATTATGATGTTATTAAAAAAAAAGAGAGAGAGAGAGAGAGAGAGCGAGAGGGAAAGAAGAAAAAGCAAGGGAGAAAATAACGGGGAGTATTACACACGTAGCGTGATAACGCCGAGATATTTTCACAAAGCCCCGGAGAGAATGTAATATGTGACCCGCGGTCGATACTTTTAATTTACAAACTCGGTGCTTCGCAATTAGTCCAATCCGCGTCAAACATATTGGGATAAAATGTCGCACATGAACTGGAAACTGTTGTTTTGACAAATTTTCGACGAGCATCGCTGCCGAAAATCTGTTAACAATCGGCGCGAGGAAGCTGCAGAGAGCCGACTCGGTTCTCTCGGCGCCCGATTTTTATCTCGCGACGCACGTTTAATGAATCACGATAAACTCGGGGCCCGAGGAGAGTCTCGGGACGCTGGTCTTACTTTCCGCAATTACCCTCCGAATAATTCTCCCGGGGGGATGCGTCGTAGAATTATAACGTTAATTAAATTCTTAATTAAAAAATAAGTTTCAGGGGGGGGGCGGGGGAGAGGACGGAGAGGTTTCGCGATTCTGCGAAAGTGCGTGCGAATTTTTTTGCAATTACACGGAACTTTCTTATTCCACCGGTGTGCCGGTATAATGGAAACTTTTCTCTCTTAATAAGCTTTGATATTGTGTTAACGCGATGACTGGGGGGTGAGGGGGGGGGGGGGAAAAAAAACTTTGACTCGTCTCTGCGAGGCATCTAAATTCGTTGAAGAACAGCATCTCTTCGGTAAGTACGAAGAGACGTTCCGCTGCTTCGGGCAAGCTTCGAGGAATTCAGTTAAACAGAGGAGGCAATCGCAGCGCAACTCACTTGGTTATCCACTTTGTATTTCGTTTAATTTTCTTCTTTCTCGCTTTGCTGAAAGATGCCGGTGAATTCCGTTCCGGTTAAAGAACGCAAAAGAGAGGATAATTGAAAGTACAATTGGCCGAGCAAATTGGTAATTCCCGTGGTAGACGTTTTCGAGATTAAAACGGAACTCTCGAAGCATCTTCCCGAGCTCTTTCGCCGAGGCTGAATTGGTTTCTCGTAATTCGTAATTATTTTCGTTTCTGCGAGAGAAGGAAAGCAAGAGCGACGTATCGAGCCTTGTTTGAAGGTAAGGTAACTTGACTTACGCGAAGGCACGTTGACGCCAGGTGCAGGGGAAAGTCGAACGATCAACGAGATAAATCATCTTACAGAATTACTCGAAATCAGGGCGATAGCACTTTTGACCAAAGTGCCGCAATTGCGACCATAATGCGGCCGCTGTCCCATTCTGCGAGTTATTCAACGCGCCGTGTAATCGTTCCTCTCTGATCGACAAAAGGCGAATTGTTGGAATCCGACTGGCGCTATTTTTTTCAACTTTCCTGATCCGGTTGTGGAAAAATAATGCAGAAATGCGCGTATTGTACACAGTATCGCGGGTAATTCGTGCAATTAAACAGAAGTAACTCGGTAGAAGTAGCTTCAATTAAGCAGTTATTATTTTTCACTAAAGTTGTTTGAGATTTTCCCTGACCTGAATTTTTCTCGCTACTCCTCGCTACTCTACCTAGAATTAAATTACATTAATTAATCTTGCACCTCATAAAAATTAAACTTGTGAATTAACGACCGAATTCCAGATGTTGCAACAAGTAACGGATCACCCTTCAAACTGGCGATTCGATTTCCACGCGATGGCGAGAATTAACCATTGTTACTGTTGAAAGCAACGTTAAAAAAGCGAGCGGATTAACAACGTCCGCCGTTTGGGGAAAAAAACAAAATTTCATCCTTTCACGCGTGTAATGCAGTTTCGCGTTTAAACGCGAAGCAATTAGCGCCGAGCTTTGCATTTGAATGCGGGCAGGGAGCGCGCGAAAATTTTC
>KQ435709.1:421470-435531 GCA_001276565.1 Melipona quadrifasciata
CTTCTTATCGGGTCGGCGACGGGGGCCGAGCGAAAGGGAGGCAGAAATAAAGAGAAAGAAGCGAGAAGACATATTTCGAATAAGCTCGATAGCTGGAGAATAGTGCGCGCGACGCCACTTCACCGACTTCCACGGCCAATTAACGCGCGACTAACTCGCGCCATTTGCATAGCGCGCGGTGTTAGAAATGCAAACGGGAGAGATCTCAATCCCGCGTGGGCACGAGGGAGCGTGGCTGTTTAGAGGGGAAACGATGATACGTCGTTAATCCTTTGACACCTGGGAGACGCCCGCGGGTTAACACGTATACAAGAATGCAGAAATTATTTTTCTACATGCTCAAAATTATCTCTGTTAGATTTAAGTGGTGCAAATATTAAAGTGGAAAATGAATATCACTTTTCTTTTTTTTTTTTTGGTCGCGTCGAGTTTTATTTAATTCGTGCGTCGAGTATTAATCCAAGTTGGTTCGAGGAAAATCGACAAGCGAAATTTCAACGTAAATAATATTTACGTTAACGAGCGTTTGCTTTTAACTAAGAATATAAACAAAGCGAAATGTTTTGCAGGACGCTTTGCAGGAAAAAATTCCTGACTTTGTTTGTTTTATCGTCGTTATTCCGGCGAATGTACATTGTTTCGTCGTTTCATTTAAACGAAGAATTGTCGATGCTTTAAACTTTTTGTTACAAATTCGTCAGAAAAAGTTATGTGACAATGTACTTGGTCTTACGTAAACACGAACCTCCTCTACTTTGACGGTTTGTCTTTTTTCTTAAAGACATTTTAACATCGTAATTTTTATTTCCTTAAAAAAGAAAAAAAAATTGTACAAATTTACAAGTATGTAAAAACAGTGAAAAGTTTTATTTAATCTGATTAAATCTATCGCTGATCTTGAAGACTGAAGTATTCCATTTAAACACTGCCACTATGATTTTTTTTCATCACTTTGTCGAATTTTGGTCGTTTGAACGTTGGAGCTAAAGGACAAAAATTCAAAAAGTGTCAACAATTTCGTCATCCGATCCTAACGTTTCAAGTTCAATAAAATAGCAAAAAAAAAAAGAGAAAAAAAAATTGTACAGCACGAAAAATTCCAATTTTCAAGACAACAGAAAGAAAATCTTCTTTGTGTTTGAATTTTGATAACTTTCGAGAGGAAAGCTCTCCATTTGGCACGATGCAAAATCATCTTCGAAAAGAACGATCCCGCGACTATCAAAGTAGAAAGTTTACAAGTTTTGAAACGAGATCAAGCAGATCGTTGTGCGATTTCCTTTCAAAAAGTTACAACGATTCAAAGTGTCGACAATTTTTGCGTCGATTTCGGTATTTTATGCTCCTCGCTGCAGCCAACTATCGAACGACGAAAATCCCGTGTTTCGCGTGAAATTAACTCACACTCGCGATTCTATCGATCTGTCAATTAACGAGCGCGCGGTAACTTTGCCAGCGATATTTTTCACAACTCTTTTGTTTACAATGATCGGAGCAAATGTTCGACAAACAAACGCAGAAATTTCGGGATTTTTCGTCAAACAACGTAACAACCTCTCGTCGTCGAAAATCCATTCGCTCGGCCGAATAATACCGCGAGATATTAAAGAAATATTTTCATCTCTCGCAAACACGAATATTTTCCTCCCGCGTCTGATTACTCCACATTTTATCAAAAGAACAAACTCCTTCAAACACCACGGAGTTTGATTCCTTGTGCTGGACCGATTCAACGTCTGAGAAAGAAAGATACGAAAGAATTCATTTATAAAAGTTAAAGAGTCTTGTCCTTCTCAGATCGCTCGCTGAAAAAAGAAGAAACAAAAATGACACGATCGTGCAAACAAAAGGAAATTGAAAGTCCAATGAAACGTGCAGAAGCTGATTTCGTTCGACAAAGGCAGACTTTCGCGAACGCGTCGAGCAATTACAGAGAAAAAAGATCGTACCACCATCGTCCCTTTATCTCGCGACACGAGGCAAGGTAATTTTTTCAAATTTCCTCCACTGTTCAACGAGCCTCTCCGAAATCACTTCTCACTTGGTCCTTCCTTGGTGAAATTCTCCCTCTGCTCTGGTTTTATTCGAGCAGATGCAGAGCAAGGTTAAAAAAGAGAAAAAGGAGGAAAGGAAGAAAGAAGATAAGGCACGTAGCTAGGGGAACTTCTTTAAATCTGGAAATTCCTTTAAACGTTAAGTAGCACGTTAAGTAGTAGCAAGAATAAGAAAACGGCGCGGGTCGACGCGAGATTGCGAGCGTAGCTCGTGGCGCGAGAAAGGCGATAAAGAGTTATTAACATGAGACCAGTAAACGTTGCGATAACGAGCGCTGCATGCTATAATTATAATAGGTATAAGTAAAGCGTGTTGTGATACATGATTGATGAAAGAGAAACGTCGCGTTCAACCCTGAATCCCTTTGAGAGCGTGCTCGCTCGTTTTCCGGTCAGTGTTTCCCTTGCGATACCGCTGCTCCATTCGAGAAAATTTGCATATTAGGAGAAGAACTAAATTATTATTATATATATTATTATTATGAGAAGAACTAAAATTAACTAAATTGTTCAGTTATCATTAACTGGTTTATTAACTGGTTTATTGTTCGTCTGTTAGTTTGTTAAAATTAAAATTATGGAAGAAGTGACGAAATTAAACCCAGGTGGTTCGTAATAAACAGTTTATTAATATTAATAGTTCGGCTAACAGAGAGATAATAACCTCTCTCGAAACCGGCTCGATACCCTCTTTACCGAAAATTTCACCTTCAAATCTCTGTCTTCGCACACACATAGTCATACGTTCGTATTTTATGTTAACACTGAAGACTAAAGTATAAGAATCGAAGCGAAAAAATTAGATGAAATTAGAAATTAGAAATTTCTAAAAAGAATGCAACATTGTGAGTTTTCAAAGTTACTCTAAAAAATTATAAATTGATCATTTCGACCGCTTTGGTAGTTTTAGTGTTAAGACTAGGCCGACTAGATCGCTAGCGCTGCCCCCTCCACTGGAATTTCAATGTAGTGGAGGGGATAGCGCTAGCGATCAGGCTCGCGGACCGCCAGTTAGCCACCTCTGGATTGGACGAACAGTCCCAAGTCTAGCTTTTTTCGCATCAGGCACGCAGCATGCGATGCCTTGCACACAGAAAGAAATTCTGAGCAATAAGACACTTTCGCATCCCATCTATTAGCGTTACAGTTGCACACCAATACCGATGACGTTCGAGGTTTCTTAGTGAAAGAAAAATAGTCAGTGAAACATATGCGTTGAGCTCGATCTCTCACATTGACGCACGATAGACACGCGTTAGTTAACATTTTCGTTCTACAGAGCGAAACGGCGGAATTTAATTTATCCGTAAAAATACCCAGAATTCATCAAAAACCAACAGAAAGCGAGGCAAATAAAATTGTTGTGAAAATGTGAATCATCGAGTCGAGCTTTCGTTCCGGTTTATAAAGCGAGCGCTTTAGACAGTCGTCGAGCCCCCTCTGCTAATTAAGTCACTTTTCCGAGAGTCGATCGTCAAAGCTACGGAGGAAAAAAGAGGCGAAGAAAGAAGGCAAATATCGTTTCTGCGACGAATAAATCGTAGCTTCCTCTCGACTCGTAAACGCCGTAGTCAACTCATCAACGCTAGAATTACCGTAAAAGTAAAAAAGAAAAAAAAAATAGGAAACTTTATAATGCAACGAAGCACAGAAGCTTTTACTTATACACTTTTAGTTTTACATTTGTAAAATATTCAGGAAAAAATTGTAAATTGGTCGTTTCGATCATCTTGGCAGTTTTAGTGTTAAAAAGTTGCGTCGACGTACGTACAGTGTTCCGAGAAAGAATTTATCGGGGACCAAAGCGACAAGGAGCTACCCCTAGCTATCGGTGGAAAAGCGGACTCGCTGGTGCTTTATCGTTTAATATTCTAAGTGATTGTAGAACCGGGAGGGGGGAGGAGGGGAGGCTAGCGTTATTGCCCTCGTTAAATCTAACAGAGCGAGCTAATTATGCAAGCAGCTGAATTATTCGAGTCCGTCCCCGGCGCGTATTGCAGAAAGTGCACCGGCCGCGCGAGAAAATTTTAACTGCATTTTGTTCGCGGCCGAACAATTAACTGTCCGTGCTGTTAATTCCTTTCCGCTTCGCTCGCCTCCGTCCCTCTACGCACGCTTTAACTCTTTCACCGCTCGCGGCCGCTTCTAACTCCGCCGAAACTTTACGAAACTACCGAATCCACGGGCAAATTGTATCAGCCAGTGCGTGCGTCGACGTTTATAACGGCAAGTGGAAACACCGTGGCAACTTTCACCGCGCCCCCCATTCAAGATTGTCCGGCCGTAAATTGCACCACCCGCGATCAACGAGGGTGTCGTACGCCCTGTGCAACCAGTATGGGTTGGGCTTTCCAAAATTCCCGAAAATTACCACAGAGACGCGTATAGGAGCATGTGACCCCCAAAAATAATAAAAAATGGCAGTCAGTTAACTTAGTCCTCAAATTTGTGTCTTCACTCCGTTCGACTTGGAGATACCAGGTCGAACACTTTGATAATTTCTACTTAGTCGTTAAAGAATCCAACAACGTTTCTACGCGAACTAATCATTTCCTATCGATCAGTCGATACTTGGTTACTTTTATAACTAAGAGCAGAGGTAGCTAACTGGCGGCCCTTATCCCCACTTTTCTGATCATTGGCGCTATCCCCTCCACTGCGCTGAATTCCCTACCAAGTAAGTGGAGAGCGATGCAGTGGAGGAGTAGCACTAGCGATCATAAGAGGTGGGGGTAAGGGCTAGCGGGCCGCCAGTTAGCCACCCATAACTTAGAGAGTCATAGTCTCTGGCAATTCTACCAAAGTAGTGTTGGATTAGAGGAATGACACTTAATATTTTTAAGAGGGTTTATTCTACGTTGCAATCCCATGGTCAAGAATAACGTTACAAGGTTTGCTCTTCTCCTCTCGGTACATCTTTTCCTAATTTTGTCTAATAATTATTCAAAATTTTAAACAAAATTTTCTATAATTTTGATAAATCGGAAGGAAGGAGGAAAGAAACATTGGATGAAATTTTTCTTGTAAATAACTGTTCGTAAGACCATTACTGACTCAGTGTTAGCACTGACGCTAGTTCGCCGAATTGCATTTATTTTTTAGGATTCGACGAAACTCCCACCGTGACGAGGGGGAGTTTTGACCGATATTCAATTCAATTTGCTAGTTTACCGACGACAACTGGTAGCCAGATCGGCTATCATCGATAGGCAAACGCTAGCCACCTCGCTCGTATATATCAATAACACTGTACCGTGTACGCAGCGTACCGAAAATTATTCGGGTATCGAGCGCGGCGCTGAATGGCCCTTTTGTTCGTTCTTTGTTCGCCCCATTGTTATCTTCGTACGGCCGTAACAGCCGATTAGGATTTCCAATTTTCGCGGAACGAGCGCGTCGGCTCGTCAAACTCGAGAAACGAAACTCGTATCTTCGGTGTGGTCGCGTCAGCGCCGGAGAAGACACGACTTCGGATCAATTAATCTCTCGTTTCTAAGCGACGCGTCTGACGACCAAGTTCCGGGAAGATGGAAAATGTATACGCTTCGACGAGTCCTCGCGATGGAAGGAGAGAGGAAGAGAGGAAGAAACGATAGGAGGCAAAGCAGTGTCACGTGAATGGTCCTCGATGCTTTTGATTCGGGGCAACGCGATCTCTGCCAGAAATCAGAGAGGCAGTTCTCGTGAAAAGAGAGAGAGAGAGAGAGAGAGAGAGAAAGAGTTCTTTCGAACTCTCTACATTTGGCGTAATTCAATTACGCCATGTCGGTTTCGTCGCGTCGTCGTCGCAACGCGTCCGCGCTCGGTCCAAACCCAGTGACCAGTGAAAAGCCACTTGCACACGAATACAAACGCCATTGTACACGCCGGCGTAAATAAACTCAAAGAAACGGAAGCTTCTATACAGGTGGAACGCTACGAGCGGCTATTGTGGGGAACGTCGACAAGCCGTAGGTAAGTACCCGAGCAACCTCGTGTATCGCGTGATTCAATTATCGCGCGTGCACGTTCCTTTCGTCTCTCGGCTGTGCAGCGACTCTCTCCGGGTTCTCCTAGCCCCGAATGCTCCATGCTATACCGCGCGAATCGTCTGCCGCGAGCGTGAAACGGGACGACAGAAGAATCACGCAGCCGTGGCATTGCCTGGATTTTAATTAGCGGAAAAGGATCGTGCACGCTTCGAGTGCCGTGGCTCGTTGAACCCTCGTTACTCGGTCTCTGTCCCAACACCATCCACGTTAATAATACGCGGCGTCTTCGAAAATTCCTGCCGACGCGCGAATTAAACTGACGCGGAAGACTCTGAAGCATGAGCGGCAGATTAGACCGAACGCGCGAGTTGCAAAAAAGCTCGTCGTCCTTTCTGACGTACGAGTTCCTCGATTACGGAGGTAAAAACTGGAAACGACTCAGTTTATCGTCGGATCACCAACGAGGACGATAACGGGAAAAACGTTTATTTACCGGGGGAAGCAAGTTAAACGACGATGGTTCTCCGTACGCGATTAACCCATTCGAGACAGACTACACACCGTGTAATGATCTTGAAAAAGACACTTCTAGAAAGTTTCTAATCGCGTCTCGTACGTAGCTATAAATCGAGTAGTACTGCAGACAATTAATTTATAAATATATCATTCAGTTTATAGTGAAAAAATAAACAATAAAATTGTCGTGTCAATTTATTGCTAAAAACTGCACGACTTGTACCCGAGTACAATTCGTCTCACTGAAAGGCCCAGAAGTAACTGTTCCGATTAGGAAATGAAGACGACCTTTTGCCATAAAATTTTATTGATGCAAACGTTTGAATCGATAGGAAACAAATTACAGACGCGATCGCTCAGTACCAGACAACGCCACTCCTACTCGAGGTCTACGCCACGCCCCCTCGCGAATCACGTGCCCAAATCAACCAATCGCTAATTTTCGTTGCATTAGCGTTGCACGTGAAGATTTTCTGGGTTAAATCACTTTCAGTGACAAAAGTACTTTATTAAATACGTGACTTTTCTAAATTCCAGGAACTTTCTGATCGCATCTCGTAGTACGTAAGGTATAATTTTCAAAGTCTTTCGCTTTGCGTCGACGTTGTACGTATATCAAAGCGGTAGGTTCACTTCAGAGAAAGCGGTCGTACTCGCGAGAACAATTGCGGGTTGCCAAAGGGTTGGGAAAACGATCGATCTTCCGACGAATAAGAGGAACGAACGAAAGCCGAAGGGCAGCAGACTTGCGAATCGGACGGCCAGTCAGTATGCGGAGTGGAACGGATGGAGGCGCATCGTGGGAATTACCGGCATTCCCGTCGGATCATACCAGGATTGCGCAGTTTCCATACACAAGCTCGTAATCACCGATCGGACTTACTCGCAACGCAATTGATCCGCGGCTAATGGTTGCACTCGCGATAATACCATAACAATCGTACATCACTGCCGTCTGCAATTCGCCGCGGTAGATTACAACGAAGTGCATGCGTTGTTAGACGAGTCTGAAAATCATTCGCCGGTCGCAGCCGTCCTTCAACCCTTTCGCTACGACAATCCGCTCTGTCGGATAGTCGTCACTGAACGGGACCTCACGCCAAGAGCGTACACATTGAGCCAGTCTTCGACGTAGACTTCAACAACAATACTGCCTCGACAATAATACTTTTGTACGTACAGAGTGGAAAAAAAAGTTTGTCCATGGCTATCATAGATGAATTCTACATCTTCGATTCGATGAAAATACCTGTAATATAAAGAATCTGCAAAATTGACTTTGATCTTGAATTTCAAGGCCAAACTTTTCTTTTTCTTTTTCTTTCATTATATTCTACTCATCGCGAAGGTAAAAGGAACCTAATAGCTCTCTTGAAAAATGGCAAAAAAGTTTCCTGATCATTTAACACTGCGAATGCGTAGGTTCTAACAGCGACTTTATGGTTTTGGATACGTGGATGTCTGTTTCGCGTAATTTTCGTATTAAATTTCACTAACATTTGCTTTATCATAGTTGTAGTATCTAAATAATGAAATGATAAAACTATCAACATTATTCGAAATATAAACGTTACATCTACACATCTAGAACCATAAAGTCGCTGTTAGAACGCACGTGTAACTTTTAAAATTATTAAATTGCAATCTGCGGTTCCTTTAAAAGTTTCATCTTCATGATCAGTAGAATACAATGCAAAAAAAAAAAGAAAATTTGTTCTTGAATCTCAACTGCATTGTATTCTATCTCACCGCGAGAGAGAAACTTTTCATAGGTCGCAAACAAAAAAAATTTCGACCTTGAAATTCAATTTTGCTGCAAGCTCTTTACACGTTTCTCCATCAAATCGAAAAATCAAATGGAATTCATTTTATGACAGCCTGGTACAAACTTCTCTTTCCACTCTGTGTAGACTTTTCTATTACATAACAATTTCGTCCAAATCGATTCGTTCAAATTTGTTTCTATCGGCGATCGACCGGACCCTATGTAGATTCGAGTCGCCCGGATGAAACGTTATCGCAGCGATAATTTAAATTCAATCGGGGGACGCGGGATATGTGGCGCAAGTTCGATTACGCCATTAGCAATTCCGGATGCAGATAAGCCCGAACCGGCGCTGGATCGCAAGAACTTGCGACGTTATCGAGTCCTCTCATGAAGAATTCACGTCTAGCCCTCGAGGTTAAGCTCGGGACGAGACCCGCGTTGCTAGTTTCCCCTCCTTCCCCGTCTGTCAATGTCTTATCTAGGCTCTAGCTGAAGGGAAGGGGGGAGAAGCCACGGGAGAAACGTCGTTGCTCGTTAATACTTTAATTTTCGTGCGCTCCTTTGTGAGAGAACAGCCGCCGCCGACTGACAAACGGAACTTTGTCGCGAGGCGACGCAACTTTCCGCTCCGCGGAGGAAGCTTAATTGTTTGCTTGCCGAATTGTTGCCAGTTAAAGTGGAAAGTTTGCTGATAACTCGAGGAAAGAGAAAACGCGGGGCGGAACGCGAATGGATTCTCCAATCCATAGCTGGATAGAGAATCTGGCTTGGATCGTCCGACGCTTCATCAGCCGAGCTAGAGAAAAATGCCGAGCGTAAAAATGTTTCGGGCGTAAAATTCGATCTCTCTCTCTCTCTCTCTCTCTCTCTCTTTCTCGGGTCGTTTCGCGAGTGTGAACTTAAGGTTAAGCGTCTCGGATCGAGCGGGGAAAGACCCGGATTGAACCGGACTCTGCTCTCCCGCCGTGAATTTCAGTGTCTTTCAGCCAGAACGCCGCTGCGCCGGGGCAATCCAATCTCGCGTAAATTTAAAGCAAACGCGACGACAGAGAGAGAGAGAGAGAGAGAGAGAGAGAGACGAGTCACTTCGCCTTCGCTCACTAGCGATCCGTTAACTTTTACCCGCTTGTTATTCATCGGCGAGACCTTCCTTCCTTTCTTCCTTACAGAGGACTCGAACGATAGACGGACGAACGAGGTTTCTCGAACGAAAGTTCGTGGGGTCGTAAACGAACCGACACTGACAAGATAAAATTCGATTTCGAGAGCGGTGCGACTCGTACTCGCCGAGCAGGGCTCGCTGCCAGAGACCAGAGCCCCGCCAAATTTTTCACCGTAATTTTCGCGCCACTGCTAATACCGATCCTTGACCGTACTTCCACCCCAAGGGGGTGGTTTCGTTCTAGCGCGCTTGAACACGTGCCAAAATGACACGAAGCAATGGCGCGATACGATCGTCTTACGACTCGGAAGACCAAGTCTAAATTACAAATATGCAATAACGTCGGACTTACATATGTACGTTGCATCGTTTTTTCGCAGCTTCCTCGAAGATCGCAGCAGGGCTGGTGGTAGCCAACGCGGGTGGGACAGCAACTGTAACGAGAACGAGAGAAGAGACTCGTCAACGACTTCAACAGTGAAGAAGAGGCGAGGGAGAGGACCGAAACAGATGTCTGGAATGGTCCTCGCGACAAGAACGTGACTTCTCGCTGTTTCTTGACACGTCTCACGTGCACGCTCCACTGTGAACTTTCGGTTAGAGGCATTTTGGAATTTTCATTGTGAGACGAAGAATTTTTTATAAAACCATGTAGTGAATATTATTTAATAACATGTATAGCGAGTTTATCGTATACGCGGTGACGATCATTTCTACCGACTGATCAATTAACCCCTTGCGCTAGCAACTGCGGACCATAACGAGTGACCAAACCGCTTTCGTCGCTTTCTTTTTGACCCCGTCAGAATGATGTCACTGAGGAGGAATTATTAAGAAGTAATAAATTTATTGTTTGTTGTGCCTGGATTATATTTCAACGTGCTTAAAACCAAGAAAATATTGCAATTTTGGGACAAAAGGTCCTTGATGTGCGTGGCACGTCGTTCCAGCGTAAAAGGTTAAATGGTATAAAAAAAATTGTATTTAAATAACTGTTGTAATTGCATGAATTATATATAATAGTCTTACGCACGGTAAAATATCAAACCTCGAATTTAAGAAACAATTAGCTGTGTATCTGATGTTCTGCAATAATAACGATCCTGTATCCACAACACTAAAAACAAATCGCTATGAAATTTTTAAAAAGGAAGGAAATTTCAATAAGAAGATAAGAAGACGCTGTAAAATTTGTTATCAAAATAACAAGTTAAAAAATTTGTTGTAAAAGTTGAATCACATAAATTGTGATATTTTTTTGATAATTGTTCCGACAAATCGTATTTATGTTTACTATGTTACAACAAAGTTCGTCAATCATTTGCGACTATAAACAAATTATTATTATTAATATTATTGCATGGTATTATATAATTTATATAATAAATTATAGTTATGTAAAACTATAATAATACTAAAACTATTTGGAATAAAGTGTTCTACTTTAAATTAATTTTAACATTGCTAAGAAATATTATGCAGAAGCATATGTTATGGTAGAGTAAATGTTCAACCACGTGGTTGTTCAAATAATACCTCAAAATTAAATTTATTTATAGACACATTTTTTTCTTGATAATTACCGGTTTAAAAGTGCATACTTCAGAAGCAAAACTATTAATCTTAATAACGATTACGATCTAAACGTACATAAGTCGTAAATCGATCCGCCATGTGTTAAAACAGTTCGAGCCGAGACTACTATTATATTTAGGTAGATCGCATCGGGGAACTTCTCGCGATCGTCCCGCGTTCAGTTGCGTCGAAACGAATTCCCTCTCGAAAGCCGACGAGTCGGTAAATACCGCGAGGGGAGAACTCCCTGCCGGTCTGGTTCATCGGCTCTAATTCATAATCCGTGCGAGGGATAAGCTGGGATTTGGCGGTGCCTTTGGCGGTCGGGGCGGCCGATCGCGGAGGAAGGATCCGGCGCACGTGGTCGCTCTCTCTCCTCTTTGCCGTGACGAGAACACACACAGAGAAAGAGAGAGACACACACACACACACACACACACATAAATGCGCAATAGGAGATGCTTGAGAGACGCGACAGCGGTGACAGTTGGGAGAACAATTTGAGCGTTAATGCCAGGGGCCAGCTCTACAGAGGCTGCGACTGCATTTGCAAGTGTAAGCCGCGGGCGAACGAGAGAAGCCCTGACCAAATACCGGACGAACGGCCGCGCGCAGTCGGCAACGTTCAGCTGCTCCGTCGACTCCAACGATTGCGAGCACCTATGGCTGGAATCCGTCGACGATCGACTCGCGAATACGTATCTGCCGCGATCCAAATTCCTAGCTGCTGCAGGTATGGCCGCTACCCCGTCGATCGTGCCCCTGTGCGGAGGAAATCCGGTCAGTCCGCGAAGGATATCGTTACTCGCGCTGCTTATCGATCAGCCGGGGAAGATAACCGCGCGTCACGGCTTCTCAAATCGGTTTCGCTCCGTTGAAAAATCGATCCATCCCTCTACCTCCCCCATCCACCCCACGTCCCATACGTTCGATACTCTTCCGACGTTCACGTTCCGACGTAACGTACGTTCATCGTTGCACGATGATGATGTTGCGTGTCCCTGTCAAAACGCGACGTTCCACGACACCGATATCGACCGTCAACCCCTTGACGTACGAATTAAACGAAACTCGATACGGATCGGGGACCTGATGCCTGACTTTTCGTTTTGCTATATTTCTGCTATACTTTTGTATTTGTAAAGTATAAAATGCTGGAAACACGGTACTTGGTACAGAATGAAATTAATAGAAAATGACAATGAAAGAACAAATTAACCCTTTGACTACTGTTGACAAATGTTGTTGACAATAATTGCAACGAAGAAATATTGGATCGGACGTGAATTCTAATTCAACAATTACATCTTCTATTAGTGATTATTTTACAGTTGTTTCGCGTACTATTATTTACATTATTTCGTGAAAACGTTGACAATAATTGCAGCAAAACTCATGTTCATGTTGGTCCTTTAACATCGACAATTACCAATAAAAAAAAACTGCACGACTCGTACCCCAGTACGATTCGTCTCACTCAAAGGCCCAGAAGCAACTGTTTCTGTTTACTAGGAAATGAAGACGTAAAATTTTATTGATATGCAAACATTTGAATCGATACAAAAATTACAGGCGCAATCGCTCAGTATCAGACAACGCCACTCGAGATCTACCCCACGCCCCCACGAATCACGTGATCCAAATCAACCAATCGCTAATTTTCGTTGCATTAGCGTTGCACCTGAGGAGGCTAAAGTCACTTTCAGCGATAAAAATACGTGTCAAATATTTTTTCGAAAACTGCATTCACGCCGAATTTCATCAAAATCAATGACTGACACTTCGGTACGTTTCCCTTGTACGAGCCTATTAATAAATTAGTTACATTATTAAATTTCGTCGTGTTTCAAAAAAACACTAATTTCACCACAATACAATTTACACAATTTACACAAAAACTGTGTCTTGAGTAATTTCCAAGATATTTGACAAAATATACTCAGCACCCCCAATTTCTTTGAGAGTAGTTTTCGCCCCTTTAACATGGACGATTGCTAATAAAAAGAATACGTGTCAAATATTTTTTTCGAAAGCTACATTCATGCCAAATTTCATCAAAGTCAGTGATTAACACTTAGCTATGTTCCCTCGTTAGAGACGTCTTTGTCGACTTTAGCTTAGGAAGCATCCCCAGACGTCGTTGCACGTCGGTCAAGGTATTAAGGCACGTTTTCCCGAGAAAATGACCAACAGCTAAAAGGGACGGACGACGTCGATCGGCAAACGCGTTCCAGCGCGAATTTATCGCAACGAACGAAAGGAAAGAGAAGGAATGAAAAGAAAAAGCGTCTATAAAATTTATAGACACGGGGCGGACACGTGTGCGCGTAAGGAATATCACTTTTGCGATGGCAAAATCCAGCCAGGAGCAAACGGGGTGAAAAAGGGGCGGAAAAAGTGGAAGACATCCGTGGATGCAGAGAGGGGAGAGGGGAGAGCGATAAACATCCAAGCAGGGAAGACCTATCTGTCCGAGGGAGCAAAAAGTTTCTTCATTTGTCGTCTGGCACGGTGTGCTGCAGCTCGCGACGCGTCCCTCCGACTTTTTGCACGCCGTTCTCGCCAATGACGAAGGAATTCCCTCTCCCCTCTCCCCCCCTAGGGATTGGCAAACCGATCCAAAATCCTTGGTCCATCCTCTGGTCTGAGACTACCAAGGACAACTGGACAATTTGATCGCGGAACCGAGTTACGGTTCGTTGGGTACCGCGAGGAAAGTAATAGTACAGATCTCCCTCGCAAGAAGGGTTGGTGCACGCGGAGGGACACGCGCGAGCTCCCTCGAGCAATCGCGCGTCCGGCAACTCGATTCGCCCCGAAAGTGCGACCAACGACGAAATAATCAACGAACAGCGACGGGAGTTTCGTCCCCGTGAAGCACGAGCTCGCGAGCTCGAAGTTGGCAACGTTGCGGCAAGCCTCGGACTTGCTTCTCATCGGTCGATACTCGCTTCGGGTCGGTTAAGCTTCGCTTGGTCGCAGTTACCAGTCTCGTATTTTAAATTTATCAAACGA
>KQ435709.1:491146-501275 GCA_001276565.1 Melipona quadrifasciata
TGAAACGCGGAGAAGAACGTGGCACGAATTGGTGTCGTTGTTAGGAATTAGTCATCCACGTATGAGTCCTTGATTTAAAGATTTGGAAAAGCTTGATCTTCGTGATTAGTAGATCACCTCCTACTCAAGGTATACCCCACGTTTCCTCACGAATCACGTGACCCAAATCAACCAATCGCTAATTTTCGTTGCATCAGCGTTGCACCGGAAGAGGCCCGATTTTCTGGGTTACCCCCGCTAAAATCACTTTCAGTGATAAAAATTTTTTTGATCTTGAAAGTCACAATTTTACGACAGATTTCCATCAAATCGAGGGTGTAAAATTCATCTGTGATAGCCATAGATAAACTTTTCTTTTCACCTTCTACAAATCGGCAAGGATATACAACATGTTTAGGCCGATTTTTGGTTATTTTTCGTTTAGGTTGACTATTAATAGTTTTGTTTCTGAAGTATGTCTTACAATTTTTCTAATAGTACGAAAACTATAGTTATCAAGAACAGTGTCTAGAGTTTGAGATGCATTACAGAGAGCAAAGCAATAAATTTAATTTTAAAATATCATTTTAACAAACTATTTTCTAATGATGTTAAAATTAATTTAAAATAGAATATTTTGTTCCAAATATTTTTAGTATTATTATTATAGTACTAAATAATAATAACTAATATTTACTTTAACGTATTTATCTTGATAGCGATAGGATAAACGCGGTACACGTGTTATTAACATGTCAGACAAGATACATGACACTACATAAATTTTTAAAAAATTCTTCGTTTTACAACGAAAATTCCAAATGGTCAGAACAGAAACTTCACCGTGGATATAGGACAAGAACCTACAATCAATTTTTAGCCAGCATTGCAACATTTCCTACATTTTTCAATAAATCCCGTCTCGTTCGAACGAAAGTAAAATACAATAAAATAAAATATAATTTTTATAATTATACCCTTACAACGTAATGATTTTCGCGAATCGTTGGAAGCAAGCGTGAACTTTTCAAACGAGAAACCCCGAGAGCGTCCGCTCGTTAATTACACGCGTCGCGTGATACGAAAGTTTGAAGCGGTGACAAAAGAGTGGCGACGAATCGAAGACGAATGACACCGACGGGTGAAAAAGAAACTCGATCCGGCGAAAAGCGCGAGCGAGAGAGCGCTTACGCCTGTCAAAACCCGGCCGAGGCTTTGGAAACCGAGGACTTGGAACGCTTGGCACTTTATATTAAAATCCTTCCTCCCGTGTCAACCCGATATCCCAGTCTTCGCGTTCGCCCCCACCGTTATTCAACGACGTATCCACCCAACGTTTACCGATCCTACCTCTTCTCCGTATCTGCGTTCGACCGAACAAACGCGAGCAACCAACGGCAGACGAAACCAGGGCGCATGATCGGACAGATCGGACGACAACGACGACCGATTTCCACCGAGACGCCCTCCTTTCTCCTTCCTCTCGTTCGCCTAATTAGCTGCAACCCTGCAACTCCGCGTTCTATCCGTCTAATTTCAACCCGTAAGGCGCGTTTCATCTCCGTTGGTCGATCGCGGAAATTTCATCGTTAGAGACGGAAAAACCATTTTTCGTTTCATTTCGTTCTGCCAGGGGATTTAACCCCTTGCGCTGGCAACTGGTTCGCGGACCGTAACGAGTGACCGAACCGTATACAATAATTCGTCGCTTTTCTTTTTCTTTTGATCTCGTCGGTATGATATCATTGGATAGAAATTATTAAAAAGTAATAAACTTGTCATTTAAATATATTTATAATTGGGAAAATGTTGCAATTTGGGACAAAAAATTCTCGACGCGCGTGATAATTTCGTTTATAGGAGACACGTATCGCGCGTCCCCGCGAAATTTCTCATTAAAAGCTCGATGAAGCATTAAAAGCCAATACGAAATGCGAACGTATCGCAGAACGTCCGCTAATCTTCATCAACATGACCTTAACTGAGATTTACAGAAAATCGCCTAATTTGTTAGGAACCAAAAATCAGAAAAAATGTATATAAACGCAGAAAGGATTCACAGGAAACATAAAATATATAGCAGGTGTCCCAACGCTCCTATTCACTAAAGTTGGAATAATTGAACAAGAATTTTACTATTTGAATAATTTTAACCATGGACATTGTTTCTTTAATTTAACGGGGTGATTAGCTACGAATAATTTCCAAGAGCTCCAACGAAATATTTTTTATTTAATATAATATAACATGTAATATAAATTCCGGAATGGAAGTCCTGTCTTTCGAATAAACGTTCTATAAAACTGTAAAGGGTACAATTGAAAATTAATAATAATAATACTGATAATAAAAAAATTAACAATAATGAAAAATTAGTATTAATAATAATAATAAATGCAACATAACAACCTGTTCAGGGGACGGAGGCGACGCGTTGTGAGAAGTGGCGAGAGAGTAGGCAACGAACGCGGGAGAGATCGAAACAGAAACAAACAACTCGAGACCAAAACAACCGATCGTCAATGAACCTGGCTCTATATTTGAGAAGCTAAAATCTGAACAGCAAAGCACTCGCTCAGAAATGCTTACAGGCACTGTTCCTCGTAGAATGGAAACGGCAGGGGAAATTCGAAAGCGGCTGTTTGTCACTCGAGAATTTTAGGATATCCTTTCGTACGATCGTCCTGGTCAGCGTGAAATTAAATCAACGACGACGGTATTTGTTTCGTCAAAAAATTATCGCTCCAGTTTCTAAGTGAATCGCAAAAATCATAATCGTCGACGATCTGCTTAATCCCGTTTTAAAGCATAAAGCTTCCACTCTGACGAAACGCCACGAGTTTGTTTTCCGTGTAATCGGTGTAATAGGTGCGTTTTATTCTCGTAAATCGTAAAAATTCGAACGTTTCTAAAGACGCGAAGAAAATGCTTCTCGTGACTTGAGAATTGAAATTTTTTTCTTTACGACGGATCTTTAAACATTGGAAAATCGGGCCTTTTCAGGTGCAATGCTAATGCAACGAAAATTAGCGATTGGTTGATTTGGGTCACGTGATTCGTGAGAGGGCGTGGGGTAGACCTTGAATAGGAATGGCGTTGTATCTATCTACTCCATAAAAATCGTTTGTATCTATCAAAATACTAATGATAACACGGTGGAAAAATTCTTTTGGGAAAGCCAAAACATCCTGCAAAAATTTCATCCTTTTTGCAAACGTTCTAATTGCAAATTCTCGATAAAATGCTATTTATCGTTAAAATTCAACGTGATCGAACTTTGTTCAGTCATTGCCAACTTCTTTTTACTCGTGACTCCGCTTTGACGAATGAATTTTCCACGATTTCGTCGACTTTGAAACGTTGGTAAATCACGGTAACGCGAACTTGCGCGGAGTACTTTGCGTAATTTCAACTTCAGCACGGAAGAATTCCGTTACTTTCGACAACGGCGTTGCATCGATGACACGAAACTATCGAATTCGATTATTTTCGCGGGGCGGAAGGCGCGACGAGAGGCGAACAACGTTCGCGAAACTTTGAACGGCCCTTGAAAGCATCTTATGCAGCGGAGTATCAGGAAATGGAACGTGAAAATGAATACTGGCTGCTGCTGCTGCTGCGTCTCCGTGCGGTGCCACTTCTTCTTCGCCATATCTCACGCGAATGTTTTATCTCGCTGCGCGAGAGAGAACTTCTCCCCCCGAAACTCAAGTAGACGAAAATGAAATACTCCAAACTCGTTGCAACTTTTTTATTACGCGGCCGGAATACACGCGCGGAAATACGTGCGCGGCACCCGCTGCGGGCTATCGGCCAGGATATCCACGACATCGCGCGCGATTGTAATTTCTCTCTCTCTCTCTTTTACATTGTCTTTCGTTCGCGTATTCCTCGACTATTCATATCTCCGATTAAAGTAATTACAATGTATTACTCGAATTGAATTCTTCGTGGAAAATGAAACGTGATTTGTAAATCTTAGACATTTTCGAATATTTCGAGACTGGATTTGACTAGCGTTGTTTTTTCAAATTTAACAAACACTGCCATCTAGTGACAATAATTTAACTTATTACCACACAATCTATATTTTAGTTCAATATGCTGACATTCAGTGTGCTTATTGTTAATTAATATTATACATTAAATAGAATAAAATTTTGCACAGTATCAAAAAACGACATTATTTATAAATATTTTTAAATCAATATTTTCTTGTTACGATCGCTCGTGTCCGCCATCTTGCGCAACTTATTGCGATTTGTCGCATTGTGTGAAAGTCAATCTGGATACATGCGTATTGAAAAAATCATCTTTCAGACATTATTTAATGGAAAATTAACGCGTGTAAACTTTCTGCTGGAGCGTATAGAAAAAACCATTGAATTATATCCAATGGAAGATGTAAATTCAACATGTACGTCAGTTGGCAATCTGTAACGAAACCTACACGTTTCATCGAGAAACAAACATTCTCCAGATTATGTACTAAAAGCACATCTTCGAAAACTAAATCCACACGAGGATGTTCAAAAAATAATATACGAAAAGAATCTGTAGTAGATATCGGTGCTCGACATCAATGGCAAAGTGCCATTACGTGTCGTATCTTGCTTCTAAGAAATATCGTTCTGACGGAGTAAATTCGATTAAATTTCTTTTTATTTTGTCCAAATATCCTCCTTGATTCTTTCGATTAACAAGAAAATTATGAACGTTCAAGTTTCGTAAATAATATTAATCAAATCGAACGATAAAGCTATCGATTTAAAAAAGAAAAAGAAAAAAATTAGTATTATTGAAATTTAATTCTACTTCACAATTAGCAGCTGCACTAGATATACATTTCTTCCTTTTTCAAATTTTTTCGATTAATTTTTGAAAATTACGAAGTTTGATTAATAATATAAATCAGGTCGAGCGATGAGATCATTTTTCAAAGGATGAAAGAAAAAGCTAGTGTAATTTAATTCTACTTCAGTCATGTCTGACGAACATAACTTAACAACGCAACGTAGACACACACCTTTAAAAGCGGCACCAAAGCTGTGAGAGGTTAATAAATTGTCTCGAGTCGTTGATTCCCAGAATAAGAAAGACGCGAACGAAACGAAACGAACCGTAGTTCGAAGCGATGGTGTCTGCATCGTGCGAATTCAGCTATTTCCAACGATCGGCCGGTTCTTCCGGAAGCGGAGGAACGGCCAGCGCGAAGTATATCCGTTGGACGTATTCCAGTGCGCCGGTGGCAGCAGCAGCAGCAGCAGCTTTAGACTCGTAGTACCGCGACGGCTGCATGGCTGGTATTACCGATATTAGCATCGCCGGTAACTCTTTCGAAATAGTCTTGGCACGTAACGCGCTTCTGCACGCTTCTGCATGCTTCGCTTCCTACACCTTGCACGAATCACGCGTCGTCGCGCCACTTTCGACGCTCCGTCGTCGTTTATCTCGACAGTACGATTCGTCACACTGAAAGGCTCAGAAGTAACTGTTCCGACTAGGAAACGAAGACGACTTTTTTGCCATAAAATTTTATCGATAGGCAAACATTCGACACAAAACAAATTACAGACGCGATTGATCAGTACTAGACAACGCCACTCCTATTCGAGGTCTACCCCACGCCCCCTCACGAATCACGTGCCCCAAATTAACCAATCGCTAATTTTCGTTGCATCAGCGTTGCACCTAAAGAGGCCCGATTTTCTGGGTTACTCCCGCCAAAATCACTTTCAGTGATAATAATCGCCAAAGTGTGTCCTTTTTTCGTTCGTCCGTAGAAAATTATGTCGAGTCAAAATTCTATTTAGCGCGGCGCTATTTCGATGGCAGCGAACGCAGCTTTCTCTGGGCTTGGACGATCGTTTCCCGGTATAAGCGGGTTTCGTCCGGTATAATTATCTTCCCCCGTGTGTTTACCCGTTCCTCTTTCATCCACTATCTACGCATTTTCACTCGTACGTTGCGAGATGCAACTAATTAAGGCCGTGTTAACCCGGTTTTAAAGAACTCTTCCCCAGTTAAAGGGGCACTGACAAGCCCACCAGCGCAAGACTGCGCCGGGTGCCCAGGTTAAGTAGCAGCACGTGTATTTAATTTCTCCCTCGAAGTTTTCGAAAAATAAAGAAAGAAGAAGAAGAAGAAGAAGAAGAAGAAAATTCGGTCTCGCAACGTTCCAGATAAAATGGATTTTATTTCTCTCCGGAGACATGAATATTTCACGCATTCGATCTCAATGAAAATCGTCTTGCATGTCAAAAATGCAGCTCGCGCGGCAAACGCAAACGTATTTGGCCAGAGCTCGATAAATTCTTTTATCCTTTTTTCACTCTCTCTCTCTCTCTCTCTCTTTTTTTTTTTTTTTTTTTTTTTTTTTTTTTTTTTTTTTTTTTTTTTTTTTTTTTTTTTTTTAGAAAAACCTCGTTCCAACGTTTCAAGCGGCGGGAGGCATGTCGCGCGCGCCGAAAAGTTTTGCATTTTTATACGTTTCACGTCGATCAAGCCGACTTCTTTCCGCGAGTCCGCTGCGGCATTCAAATACGCGTACGCGTCGCGAAGTCTCGGTTATGCGCTTCTCGGATGGTTTTCTATCGTTAAATTTTCAACAGCCTGCGAAAGTTGAAATAAAAATAAACATCTGTCGGACAAATTTATTACCTGCTGTGCCATGCCCGAAATGAACGCTATATATATATATATATATACTTCTTAAAAATAATTTTCAACGTTCGTAATCGTTTGCGAGAACCTCGAAATCTCGAAATAAATATTATTAGGTATAAAAGAACGCGTGTCCTTTGATCCTCCGGTAAGGGGGCAGGAGATTGAAGTTGAAATATTCAACTGACCGAGTAATGCGCAAAGAACTCGCCGAACTAACCAAGGGTCCTTCAACAGTTATAAAACGTGAAACTTTGCGTTTTATTTCTCTGATACAAGTACAAGTGCTCTTTGTTACATTTCTCCTGGTGTTTTAATTATTCCCGAGCTTAATAACCGCTCGGTAATTAGTACGCGGGAAAGAAGACGTGAAAAACACAGAGAGAAAGAGAGAAAGAGGTCTCGCCTCCCACCTTTCGTGCACGAATGTATATATCGTGGCAGATATTTTTACCAAAAGAATATTAAGCTTGCATCTTACCGATATCACTGACGACTCCAGCGGATCGCCGATTCGTTCATCTTCCTCGGAGCACAAACGCCGTAATCCAGTTACCGGCGTGCAAATTCGTCGAAGGCGGCCGGTGTCTCGCAAACTCGCTGCTTACACACTTTGTCACACGACATTACTACACACTGGTACACACTGATACAACTGATTAGCCGTGTTTATTTATTTAGACTGTATCATCCGCTCTTGTCGCCACGGCTACAAACACCACGCGTGTTCGCACGAGCGAAAGGAAAAAAAAACAAGCAACGACATTCACTGAGACGACCGAGAAACAAACGCTAGACTGTGTGGTATCGTGTCGATATCGTGAATGCCGCTCTCGAGGCTTAAATAACCTCTACGGTCGACTATTTCTTCGCAAATTGTCGTCAAACACTCCCTTTCTTGCGTATTCGCGAGAGAATACCAGAGGCGGCAACGAAAACAGCTCGCGTTTAACGCTGAACGTACCAACACTTTACGTACTTACCTACCGCGACGAAGGTTCTTTTGCGAAAGATTTAATGTAATTTGGTGTAAAGGACAGGGTGTGGATAAGAGAATTTATACACTGTCGTCCTTTTTGTACGAACGAAATGAAATTTTCGTCGGTACGTTTAGCGTTAACTGAAGAGGAGCGAGTTTAAGCGAATTTCTTATATACGGGGACACAGGTTGATATTTATAAGCGTCTACAAAACCGATTATCAAATTGTGTGTGTGTGTGTGCTAAACGATTGCTTTCGAAACGACACCAGTGCCAATCCTTTTAATTAATTCCCGAACGCGGCATTTAACATACGAATAATATTTTCAGATTTTTTTTCGGACCGGAGCGTAACGCGAACGACCATCCGTAAATTCAATTGAACAACTGTACCGAGTTCCACTCTCGCGTCGTTCACGTATCTGTAGAACTCGAGAGTCGTGCGAACTTGTTTCTCACCACGAGTGACATTTGTTTTTCACGTTAGAGGACGAAAGCCACTGTGGTTAGTCTCTCGAAGGTTTCCAAAATCCCCGTCGCAAAGTGAATCGAAGAAAATTTCCGATGCTTCGAGAAATTGAAATCATGCCCTCTGTCGAACATCGCGACGACTTTTCCATTAATCTCGGCGCGTAAAGTCGAAAGCAAAGTCCCTCTCTCTCTCTCTCTCTATCTATGTTTTCCAACGCTCGATATCTCGTCAATCGAAATCGCGACGTACAAACTGATTTTCGCCTGCATTTTCCATCTTCCGACGACAGTCTGACCTCTTGGAACCATCGATCGCAGAATCCGACCTTTCGTAAATAGAAAGAAGATCGGTTTACCGGTTGACCGAGGACGAAGCAAGATGGAGCTCGAAGAGAAACGCGCGACGCGTCGGCGGCGGTCGGTTTCATTCGCGAGAAGAAGGAGGAGGCGAAAGAATCCACCAAGTGGATTCCCAAGCCCAAAAGCGGAACTCCAAGAACAATTCGTCCGTCGTCGTGAATATTCATTCGAATTACATTATCGTCGTTTGCACGGAACACCTCGCGGACAAAGGATCCCCCTTGCTCGAGAATTTTAATCCCGAGGCACTTGCGAGGCGAAACACTTGCACCCGCGCCCGGAAATAAGGAACGAACGAAGAGTCGAATTATGCGGGGAATTCGCGCGGAGCTGCTCCGATCGATAAGGAGAGAGCGAGAAGGGGATCATCGATTCGAAATTGGAGATCGAAAGAACAACGTGAAATAAAGTTAATGAAAGAAGGTTGCAAGGGGTTTGAAACGCGACGACACGTCTGGCTACACGTCGAGTTAGTGAGAGATGACAACTCTCGTTACTCTTTCATTTCGCAGAAATGAAAGGGGAAAAGCTTGCGTGTAGTTGGGAAAATTTTCACGCGAACGATGCACGTTCGCTTCACACTCGGCACGTGATCCTCGCGAACTGATCTAACCTCTCACAATTAGCCTCGTCCCGAGGACAATTTCAGAAACAACACTCTGCCTCTCTGGTACTTCTCGAGTTCTTCGACTCTCTCGCACTTACTCTCTCTCTCTCTCTCTCTCTCTATCTCTCCTGTAGGTTGCAGTCAATCGCTCCGAATCGATTCGAAATCACCAGAATCGCATCGGCGAGATTACACCGGGCTTGACACTGTAACCTCGAGTTACTTCGAAACGGCCCCCTCGAAGCGACACACAGTGAACACGAAATCTTCGCTGACTTGACACGTGGGGATGAAGAATCGATCGATCGATCGGTCGATTGATCACGCGAGTGACGACACCGACGAGAGGCGACACGCGACGCGACGCGAAAGCGAATTGCGAAAACGCGAGAGCTTCGAGAGGAAAACGAGAGCGCGGAAAACTACGGTAGAAACACGCGCGCCGGGCGCCGAACGACGAATGAAGGAAAGCGCCGCGACCGAAACTTCGCGAGCCCCACCGCCCTTTCGGCGCTTGCGAAGTTACGCGCGAATCCGGTCGATCGCCAGCGAGCACCGCCGAACGTGTACGAAGATCGATGGACAGACAGCCGGGGGGAAGGTTCACCGTGTCGCCCGCAACATAATTAATCGGTGGGAAATATAATTCTCGATCCACCGCGGTTCGAACGCCGCTACTTTACGTTTCCTTAATCCGCGGAACTGTCCCACCGCGCCATTTCCCCGCGATATTTCGATAGATCGAACGCACGATTGAACCTTGTTTTTTTCGACAGTGTCAAAGAGAAAAAAGAAAAAAAAGAAGCGGATAAAATTCTCGATCGTGGCTTGTACCTGTTTACGAAAGAATCTTGTCATACAACGTTGATAAAAGCATTTAAATCGATACAAATTACAGGCGCAATCGCTCAGTATCAGATAACGCCACTCCTACTCGAGGCCTACTCCACGCCCCCTCATGAATCACGTGACACAAATCAACCAATCGCTAATTTTCGTTGCATTAGCGTTGCACCTAGAGGCCCGATTTTCTGGGTTATCTCCGCTAAAATCACTTTAAATAATAAAA
>KQ435709.1:509159-525248 GCA_001276565.1 Melipona quadrifasciata
CTGAAATCACGTTCAGTGATAAAAAAAAGAAAGAAAGAAAAGAAAATTGGAACCACCCAATGTGTCTAGCTCTAGCTAAAGTCACGAAGCAAAATGTTGTCTTTATTGGTGTGGATTATACACGCTCCACACCCGTACCATAGGGGAGGGGGATAATTTAATTTTCTAGGGGGGAAATTTCTAAATTTTTTGCACGTTACCTCAAATTATATTTATTTTGAATTTGTTGGGTACCTTTATTTCATTTTATAATAGTTTCAACGATCGAAGTATTACACAAAAAGCTTCCACTAAAATTATTTTATATTTGTGCACTTCAATTCTCTTTTACACGTTTTAAAACGTTACTCGCCGCTGTATCACGTATCACTTCGTTTTATTATTCTTTTTAACAATTTCTTAATATGATTTCCTCAAGAGACTTCAACTTTCGTTCTTTTGTCCTTTTCTTTCATGAATGTCACGTCTTTTGGAAGCTTGCTCGGACCTTGAAGTTGATGGTCTTCCGGGCTTCCTCGTTAAACATTCACTTTTTGAATAACAAGAACTATATGAGTACGGCGTCGGAATTTTAAAACCTTGGCCAAGGTCTGTAATCCCGAGATAAATTTATACGTGAAACTTCACTCTTCAAGGTCACGTTCTTTACACTTCTGAACTTATCTTTTCACCAGCTACACGATGCAATAAAAAAAAAATACATAGTTACATGGGAAAAGACATTAATGATCTTGGAAAAGTCCTTGGAAGAAAAATATTCCTACCAATTAATGGCCTTTCGATATCGAAATATTTCTTGCGCCATCGCACGCTTCGGAAAAATATTTAAGCAGCCTTGCTTAAATGGAACACCCTGTATATTCGGTAAGGGGCGCAAACAGTGGCCAAGCGTGTGACCTTCGTCGTCATGTGCCAAATGTGACACACGTGGAAGTGTCAACGCACACACGGATGTCATTCTCGCGTGCGGCAGAACAACTCTCCGGCGAATCACGTTCGTAATTCGAACGTCTGAATTCCCTTCACGGATTTCACAGGGCTGATACCAAAGCTCACGCCGCCGACGCAAATTTTATTGTAAATTTGAAGGGAAGCGAGACAAAGTATTCGCCGGGAAATTTTCAGTGAAATTCCCCATGAATAAAGGAGCGAGACATTTTCCAAATGAATGAAACGAGCGTCGTACATCCTCCCGGCGAAGGAGGCTTCGTCTAGACGAGATCTGACATTCGAATATCCTTCCCCGCGGAGGGTATTCGTTGTCGCGCAGACAGACACCGTCTTATTCCATCCTCCGGCAATGGCCCCGAGATGCTTTGACCCTTTGCGGCGAATGTCACCCTCGTTACTTTTTACGCCGTCGAAATCCTTTCACAAACTGCCTTTTCAATCCGGCGGCGGATCGTTGCCCGGGATCCCGACGCGCGATCCTATCCGCAGGTAGTTGTGTCCTCGGCCATTTTTGTATTAATTATGAATTCTCTGTTTATGTCGAATCGACACGCTCTAACAGTGGACTAACAGGTGCGAAAGAACGGACGTGTAACGAAAATCTTTTTAACACTGGAACTACCGACTGAAGTGTAATATTCGTAGCAAAGGAGTTAAAGTGCAAGATACAGAAGAATGTTAATAATACGACAAAGAATGAAAAAAGCTTCTATTAATATATTTTATTAAAAATCACTCGAGCATTTAAAAACACATCGCCGTAAGTACATAAAATTTCCGTGGAAAATTATAAATTGGTCACTTTGATCACCTTGGTAGTTAAATACGTTTTTAAATACGTTGGAAGCACCCGTTAGATCTGTTAGATCATTTAATCCAGCACGATGTACGAATCAATAATAATCGCGTATTTTACGTAGCTTCTCGCGCGTGCGTCGCTATTTGACGCGATTTGTGTCGCACCAGTACGTGGTAATTATTAATAGTATGTTGTAATATAATTATATATATTTGATATTGTACTGCATGTGATATAGTTGATAAAATATAATATATATTATATAATGGACACACGACCCCGTTATTCGAAATTGCCAATTGTACTCCAGAGCAAATCAATCGAAAGGAATAATGCGATCACTGTAGCCTGGATCTCCTGCCACGCTGGCATAATCGGAAATGAAAAAGCCGATAAAGCGGCTAAAGAAGCAGCTAACTCACCGGCCGTCGACCATTACGCCAACAGCTCGTCTCCGGAATCTATGCTTCTCGGGTTAAGAAAACCAAAGGAATTTGAAACAAAAAAATCCTCGTGAACAATCGAACATGAATTTTTTTTTTAAACAATTGCTCGTTCTGAAACAAAAAAATATTCGTGAACAATCGAACATGAATTTTTTTTTTAAACAATTGCTCGTTCTCTGTCAAGACACGACCAAGTTATCTCAAGAATCATAACGGGCCATAAAAATACGAAGCTCATCCACCAGTACCTTGTCGGGAAACAAGATCCCCAGTTTGTGATTTGTGCAAAGGTCAATTGACAGTGGAACGTATTATCATCCAGTACAGAAAATAAACATCAATTGAACATAAATCATTCCCTGAATTTAATTCCAAGTCGCTGGTAATCCACACAAGTGATTGGTGCGATTATAAATAATGAAAATAGAAAAGAAAAGTCCTGAAACTAAGACAGTATAACCTATATGGTATAAATTGTGAAACTTAACCTAACTAAAACATTGTAACCTATAAAATATAAATTGTAAAACCTAACCTAACTGAGACATTGTATCCTATAAAATATAAATTGTAAAACCTAACCTAACTGAGACAATGTAACCTATATAATATAAATTGTAAAACCTAACCTAACTGAGACAATGTAATCTATATAATATAAATTGTAAAACCTAACCTAATTAAAATATTGTAACCTATAAAATATAAATTGTAAAATCTAACTTAACTAAGACATTGTAACCTATATAATATAAATTGTAAAACCTAACTGAGACAGTATAACAAAATATATAAAACAAATCGCAAGATTTCAAGTTTCAAGTCGCTAATAACCCACACAAGCGGTTGATGCGACTACAAATAACGAAAATAAAAACAAATTGTATAATTAATAATTATAGTACAACATAGATATTTGTCCTCTAAACGCTTCCATTTAAACTACGCATAGAATTGGTCAATAATCACCAGATGCGTTAGAGCAACTAATTAAGACATTTTTTATAGACAGGACAGACAAAGACGTAGAAGCGTGAGGAAGCAAGCGGAACTCAGCGTAGTAATAGACAGAGTAGTTCGAAATCCAGAGTCATAAAAGACACGCGGTCTCGTTGAATTGCCAAGACAATTCGAGCACGCGATCCTCCAAGTGTCGTCCTCTTGACGTTCGCGAAGGACACGGAGGGTTAATTAAGCAACTCGAGTGAGCACAGGCTGGACGTAATCATGTGAAATTACCGGAATTCTCTCCCGAACGCCGTTTTCGTTTTATTTCGCTTTCGGAAGAAATTGACGCGCGGGTCATCTCGCGTTAAGGGTCGCGCTCCAACGAGCGATAAGCTCCGTTCGTTCGAGATTAGTTCGACCGTAACCAGCCCGCGGAATTACGTCGAATTAACGTCGCACTTCAGTGGCCTTTTGCCGATAATTTCGAACTAAGACTCGCGCGAAACGACAGGGGAACGTCGCGATCATGATCGCAACAAATACGAGACGAGATTCCAATTTCGTTGAGAAACGAGACGAGCCAAGTTTTGGGTGTTAATTGACATCCAAAGCTGTCGAAGTTCTTTCCAAGGAATACGAATTTCTCACTCGATTCGAATCGGCCAACGATTTTCGTCGAAGAAAGCCACTGCGACAGGTTCTAACGCTCTGTGAAAACTTGAACTTATCCCTCGAAACGTTGAATCTCTCGAGTCGAACACGACTCGATTCTTCGAAACCGATGCGTTTGACGAGGCGTTTCCTGAAAGCTACAGGAAACTGAGCGTCGTTATCCAAGTTCTGTCTGGCGGCGGATACAAGGCGGTTGCATCCTCTCTTGTACCGGGAACAGGCACGTTAACGACGCAATGGAAGGAGAATTAGGAGCAATTACACTCTCGAAGCCGAACTTTCGAACACCGTTAGACGAAGCTGAAACATATTTTCTACTAACTTACTTTCGACGGCTCAACGTAGGCTCTCGCGCGAGATGAAAAACTCACCCCCATACACCTTCGGAAACATACATGGAACAAACGGTGAATTTAATTTCGTAGAAATGCCGAAGCATTTTTCGCTCAACGACGCGACGATCGATTTGATGGAGATTTGAACCTTAAGTTTCAAGAAATTTTGAAATTTTTAGAGATCAAAGAGTTTCTTCTGTATCGTATTCTACTCATCACAAAGATAAAATTTTTTCAAGGAACTATAGATTGCAGCCTAATAGTACTCTTGAAAAAATCGAGAAGATTCGCCAGAAAATTCAGAAGTTTCTACGTGCTGTGAATCAGAGGTGGCTAACTGGCGGCTCGTGAAACCTTACCCCCACTTTGCTCGCCGCTAGCGCTACGCCCTCCACTGCACCGATCTCCCCACTCCTCACCGTGCATGAGCCCCACTCTCTCAGTCTGTCGATTTCTCTACCAAGCAAGTTACTTTCAAATTTTGTTGCACTCCGGCAGATGATCTCAACGTGGGAACGAACAATTATTAATACAATTAATAACAAGTCAAAGAACTTTTTTACTTTTCTTTGCTTTATTTTTATTGTTCCCCGTTGTTTAACGAGTTCGTTAAATGCGATCGAGCGAGAATAGAAACAAACGAACGAACGAAGCTGCGTAAGCTCGACAAATAAATTGACAACGTATCGCGGAAAGAACGTGTGGACGTTGAAACGAGAGAGGAAAAACAGCAGCCAATGGCGAGAAGAAACAAAAGCTTTGAAAGGCGGGCGGGTATCGATTCCAGCGAAGTTTCACCACTGGCGTTTCAGACCGTTTTGCATACATTATCGCATTTGCATAATTTCGCCAGTTTTTTTCATTACACCGAAATACCCCTTTCGTCGAGTACCGGAGTATCGTCCGTCCGATCCTCTTACGAGCACAGCCTAGCCGGCTTTCGCCTAGCCGCCTCGCGCCATAAATGGATTTTTCTATGCAATTTCTATTAGCATAGTTTTTACATAATTGCACGCGGTAGTACTGCCGCGCGCCAGGTCGATGTTCGCGGCCAGCCATTTTACAGGGGAATAAATTCTGCCACCGTGTATACAGCGGGGGAGGGAGGCGGGGGGAAGCCTTCCTGGACAAAGAGAAAACCGGAGAACGAGAAAGAAGGGTGAATCGAGGAAACGAGCCAAGGAAAAGAGACGAAGACGAAGAACAATGGCAACGACGCGCAAAACTACGCGGCACGACACGATAAGGCGCAACGCGGAGTCCCGGTCACTGCCAACCTGGATCCACGCACCACCTATATACTGGATGGACTTGACTCGCCTTTTCAATACCTTCTCAACTACCCGCAAGGCGGCCTCTGTTCACCATCCGGTGACGGTTTATGAGAAAAGTTGTGAGTCGCAGGTCCGGCGATTACGTCGGACAAAACGGAAACTTTGCAACGCTTGAGCAACGTGAGTGTGTATATTTCTCACGCTCGAGTTGCGTTCGATCTGCGAGCTTGATCATTTTCAATAAATTATTATTACGGGGGACTCGATCCTACAGTCAAGTCCAATGAAACGACGAACGTTGCTAGGACTGACCCTCGGCGAGTCAACAAAACCCAACTTCTTCCAACCCACGTGATCGAGGCAAATGACAAAATGGTATGGAATTCATCTGTGACAGCCACCCTGCACTATCGACTTTCTTTCGTTTCCGCTCTTTTGGAAATCGTTCTCGCCTCGACGATAAACACCCGGTACACCGGGTCGTCAATTCTCATAAGCAAACGTTCATTTGTCGCGACATTTATCGAGTCAATAAAGGAAGCGATCGTTCTTTAATCGAAACGAACGGAAACGGAAGGGGAAGCGAAGGAACCGAGATGGACATCGAAACCGAGATTCTTTTCGCTCTTGCTTCTGACCTTTCCCTGTCGTGTATGACGAGGTTCTTCAAACAACCTACTCAAATACCGTAAATCAGAAATCTCAACCGATTTCTTTGCTCGACGTTTCTCAGCTCGAAGAATCGCGTTCGTCGGCGATTTCTGCGGGACCTTCCAGCTTCCACGGCAAATTTGCACGATCGAGTAATAAACAGACGAACAAGAAACAGACGACGACGGGCGCGACGACGATGAGAACAGCGAGTAAAGGAAGTATCATCTCCCTCGCCGCGTCTTTTCGCCGGCAAAGTAACGAAGCCGCGTAATCAGAATTCCTTCGTGCCACGATTAAATTGCGCGATTTATTGTTTCGCGTTGGATACGGCTGACGCACGCATGCATCACGGGCCTCTCATAACACTTACTCTCGAGCTAGATATTCGCCTAGAGTCACTTTACTGCCGGATAAATTCCAGCGCCACGTTTCAGCTGAAAAAAAGAAACTGGCAACGAACGCGCGTGGCAAAACCCGAGAGATTAACCGTATAAGAGGGAGACAGTAACGACAAGTAATGAGAAAACAAATTCGGATAGACATTATCGCACGCGCAAAATGTCGAAACGTTAACGTAGTATAATGCGTGGATCCTCGAATTTTTAGTCGCGAATACACGCAGCAAACGGGGTTCCATCAACCTAATGATAAAGCTGATATACCAGCTGCTTTTTCGTAACGTATTATCGTACGAAATATGTGACGCATCCCTTTTATGCTCTACAGTTAGTTGAATAATTAAACTAAAGTAGTAAAGTGCGACAATAGGAGAATTGTTGGCCCAAGAATATCATATGTTTATTCGCTTTGAATCATGGTCTAGTCCAGAGGTGGCTAACTGGCGGTCCGCGAGCCCTTGACACTACTTTTCTGATCGTTAGCGCTATCCCCTCCACCAGAGCTCCTACACGGCGAGAAGTGGGGAGATCGGCGCAGTGGAGGGGATAGCGCTAGCGACTGGTGGGAGCAAGGGCCGCCAGTTAGCCACCTCTGATTCTACGTAACATTGTAACCCGTTTCCCCATTGGCGAGGGAGAGATTCGTTAATTTTTCAGCGAGATTTCGCGCAAAACCCCTTTTCGTTTGCGATCGGACGAAAGAAAGTTGTAAAAATGTGACGTGCAAGTTGCAAGCGCGCACACTCGTAAAAGCGCGACGAGGAGCAGCTGTAAACTGAATACATTCCGTATTGTCGGAACGTTTGCTGCCCTGGACTGGAAAAAATTATTCATTTAACCCGTCCACCGGTAATTTTCATCAAACTGCCGCACCAAAACTCTCGTTTCGACGCTATCGGGTCAATCGCGGCCCTTTATCTCGTTCGACTTCCTCCGAATCGATGGCCTCCGTGAACGTGTCGCCACTCGTGCCCCCTCTTAACGGTAATGAGACAGAAACTCGCCCGGATATTTTATCCTTCGTCCGTTCGTTTCGGGACGCATCCCTCCGTCTGCGGGGACGATTGGAAAAAAGGGGGATTTATCGCAGCCGACAGGGATCGATAGGGAAATGTTAACGGTAATTCACTTTGGGACGCGCCTGCTGCGACAGTGTTAAGCCAACGAATCGAATTGAATAAGAAATGTTTATGCTTCTGGTCGAAGAATTTATTGGAATTTGCGCTTTAACGAAGGAGCAGAAGGAAAAGAAAAAAGAAATGCGAATTGCGAATTTCACTGGACAAATTTTGCCCGTTACAAAAAAAAAGTATCTACTATTTTTGTAGCATTTTTCAGGAAAGCTACATTTTTTTTTTCTTTTTTTAGCTAAACGTGCACCAACTTACTTTTTCAGCTGAACGCGAGGGTGCATTGTCTCTCGACAGACAAAACCTTCTCTCATTCTCCACGATGAACACGTTACACGTTTAACGACCGGAGTATATAATAAATCGTTCAACCAGAGTATATAATAATTCACGTTCAACATCGACACGCAACGATCTCTCGCTAGGAACGCGTTACGTCGATCCGATTTTCGAACGCCTCGAAAAGAGTAATTGTAAAAAATTACATTTCTGAAACGCGACGAAGATCACGAGAGAAAGATCGCCGGGGAAGAGTGCGTCGACATTATCGAATCGCATTTCTCGACAATGGACGAATCAACGAATTCACTGTCAAATAAACCTAGACTTTTATCCAACGGTATCGAGCGGCTCCATCGTTCGGCAAAATTTATTCAGACACACAATGGACGTGGACTCGTCGATACTTCCACCGACGTCCAAAGCGATGCTTTGTCCGTGCAATTTATGATTTCGCATAAAGTCATAAGCCCGTCCTCTTGGAAGTAATAAAACGGAACCCCGGCCACGGCGGGGGATTTTATAGGAAAACTCGGGGCGAATCGATCAGACGTTGTTCACTCGCGCAAAAAGCACGATCATCGTCACGCGCGACTAATCACGCGCCGAGTGGAGATTTATTCACGGAGAGAAGAAGAAACTAAAGGCGTGGCAAAGGGTTGAAATGGAAGCGAATGGCGAAGGGCACTTGTACTTGGGGTGAATAGGAAAAAAGATTCGTGACTTGTAATATAGGTGGTGCTCGCTTGAAACACATAAACACAAAAGTCTTAACACCTTATTACAGGCTACTGTAACAAAAATTGTAGGCGCTCAACTCACTTCGGTCGACTGATGGAACCAAAGGCGCAGCAAATGTTACTGGCAATAATTGCAAATGTTATAAAATATAATGTTAACATATTAATATTATAATATTAACATATTATAAAATATTATAAATGTAACAAACAAATATTGGATCAAACGTAGGTGAATTCTAATTCAACAGTTACATCTTCCGTTGATCACATATTATTCAAACATATTTTATTTTTGACAATTATTTCGTGTACTATTATCTACGTTATTTTACGTAAATGTTATTGGCAATAATTGCAGCAAACTTCATGCTGGGTCAGATGTAAGTGAATTCTAATTCAACAATATAACACATCTTCTAAATGTAATTATTTTATAGTTATTATTATTTACATTATTTCACGTAAATGTTATTGACAACAATTTCAGCGTTGATCATATATTATTTAAACGTGACTATTTTACAGTTATTTCAAAGATGAAAAGTTGTGGTAATAAATTGATCATAAAAAGACACAAATGTATAGTGTACAGAAAACACTAGCTTTCGAAAATTCCCGGTGTGTTCTAACTTTTTAGAATCGTAACTTTGAAACTATTAATTTCTCGACCCACGTTTGTCAGAACGTTTTCCTTTTTTCACATTATTAGAAGCCACGAACCTTTCTTTCCACTCACCCTGTATATCGCAGCCGTTACGTTCGTACGTCGCAGGAACAATAAGCCCTCTAATTGCGGTTAATATAATCCCGTCCCGTAAATTTTCGCGAATGGAAGCAAATTACCATCGTTCGGAGGGAGGTGCGAGGGAGGGGGAGGGGCATTAAATACGGAGAAAGCCTCCTCGTGTCATCGGACTATCGGGGGATGGAGTGTGTACCAGGAGTCGGCTGGCAAAACTTGATCGAACATGGCCCGGGATGCCCACTATCGACACTGTTGATTATACTTCGTCGTCGAAACAAGCCTACGAATGGCAGCATTGTCGGGGAGAAAAGGGCCAACGTGATCTATCTATAGCCTGTGTGGTTCACTCCTCCTCCCCCCTTCCTCCTTCCTCCCGGGGGAATAGAGAGAGACAGAGTTCACCGGCACGCGATAATGGGGATAATAAATGGACTCGAACCGCCCTTTGAAATTCACCCCTGGCTCGCGTTCAACCGGTTCGAGGGACACGCTGTCCGGACAACGCTGCAATTTCCGTAAGCGGCAAACTCCGCTTTTACGAATACCGCCTACGCGTTTGTCGTTCACGTCGTCCAAGACTCTCGCTAGATAGATCGAACCTGTTCATACCGCTTCGTGCATACATCGTCTGCGAATTAACGGCTTCCTGCGTGTTCTTTTCTTCGAGCTGGACGGATCTACGAATTTCACGGCGTGTATCGAAAAAGTTTGGCAAGTTTTCGAGTAACCCGTTGCTTCGTGAAGTTTCCTGTTTTCTGTTAAATTCTTGCTAAAAATTACGCGATCTTGTGCCAAATATGTTGCGTTCTACTCAGGGATCGGGGAAATTGATAGACTCTGTTTGAAGCTTTTTTGAAGTAAAAAATGTTCTCCGATATTTTGTTTTATACCTAATTATAAAATTTTTAATAAATAACCAAATTAAAAATTTTATATTTAAATGTATTACACTATAACACATATATATAAGTAACTTTTATAAACTATTGTAAGCAGACAGAAATAAACACTCTCAAAGAAAATAAATGTATGAGAACTTTTAAAAGCAGAAGAGTGTAAAAATAAAAAATCGCAGCAACAGATAATTTGATCGTCACTTATCGATATTAAGAAAAACACTGACACCGATTGAACACTGAATACGATTCAACGAATATCGTTCGAATGTAAAATTTCATTCGTTCAATTAAACGTTGAATTAGAACGACTTGTCTCGTCGCACAGATTCCAGCGATGTCTGTGTTCCGCGAGAACACTATTCGAAGTGTGACACTCGCCTCTTCATAAAAATTCCACGAAAACAGACATCATTTTACATCGGAACATATGTACAAGTTTCGAGCAGAACGAAACAAAAGAACCTGTCAATTTCGATTCCAACGAGCACAGGTTCGTGGTTGAACGCGATTCACGCCAGTCGCGGGGAATCAATCGTGACCAGATAATCCGCTAGATTTGTAAAACTCCTCTCCTCTCCGCTCTCCTTCCTCCCTTATTTTCTTCCGCTCAGACGTCCTTTCAAATTGACCACGCGCACGAGCAAATCTTTCCCCAAAGACGCACGAAGATGCTACGCTGTGGGTAGCATCGTGGTTCGCGCAATCTGTCAGAACAGCGATTCTAGATTCGGAAAGAAACGCTCTCCGAGCGTGTTATTTCGCGCGAGCCCTCGCCCCCAGGTTTGATATCAGCCGGCAGAGCGTTTCGCGGAAATCTCTCTAAATGGAAATCCTCTGTCACCGCGAAAGGGTCCCCTTTCTTCTCTCGCGCGTCTTTACCTCGAAACGTTCGTCCCACGGTAGAGCGATCTCGACCGGGGCCGAGTTGGTCCGAGTGCGGAAAGAGGGTTTGGATAATTGCTCGCGAACCTCGCCGCTCGTCGTCCCTTTTAATTCAAAGGCTCCGTGGCTGCTGCTTTCTCGCGTTTATTTCACAGATGTATATAACGTCACCACGCCCCACAGTTCGTCAAACTGTTCAGTCGATCCTCGCGAATTTCTTCAACCGGCTATTAAACGTCAAATATCCTTATTTTCGGTTCTGACACTGCACAGGGTGGAAAGAAAATTTTGTCCGTGTCACAGATGAAATCTACACCCTCGATTTGATGGAAATATAAAGATACGGAAGATGTATGAAGATACATGTAAGAATTTCAAGGTCAAAGAAATTTTTTTTGCATTGCATTATTATTCTAGTCATCACAAAGGTAAAACTTTTCCAAGGATCCTAATAGTTTTCTTGAAAATTGGCAGAAAAGTTTTTTACATGGGTTCTAACAGCGACTTTATTATTCTGGACGCGTGGATGTCTATATTACGTGACGTTTCTACTTTGAATAACATTGACAGTTAGTTTCATCATTTGATTATGACGCTACAATTGTGATAAATCAAACGTTGGTAAAACCTAATGCGAAAATTACGTGATACACGCATTCAGAATCATAAAGTCGCTGTTAGCACGCACGCGTCCACAGCGTCAAATGATTGAGAAACTCTTTTGCCATTTTTCTAGAGAACTATTAGGTTCCTTGGAAAGGTTTTTACCTTCGTAACGAGCAGAACACAGTGCGAAGGAAAAAGAAATTTACCTTCGTCAAATTTAAGCTGACACTGATGCTACAACTATGATAAATCAAATGTCAGTGAAGCTAAAAATTACATCCACGCGTCCAGAACCATAAAGTCGCTGTTAGAACCCACGTGAAAAACTTTTTCGCCAATTTTTAAGAAAACTATTAGGTTCCTTGGAAAAGTTTTACTTTTGCCACGACTAGAATAATAATACAATGCAAAAAGAATTCTTGACCTCGAAATTCAATGTCAATTTTGTGGCAGATTCTTCAGACGTATCTCTACCAAATCGACGGTGTAGAATTCATCTATGAATAGCCACGAGCAAACTTTTCTTTCCACCCGGTACTTGCGTCGTGTTCGTGGTAAAATCACGAGACAAGGTAGAACCTCGATTTATCCAAACAAAGCTGTTGGGATAACCGAGGAGTTAATAATAAAGCTTTCTTCGCATCCCGCTCCTATTTGTCTGGAGTAATGGACGATAGACGAGGATAACGCGAGCCGATCAATGATAAGTTCGTGTATCTGAAGCTCAGCGTTAACCAGACGAGCTTCCACCGCAAGGTAAATATTTTCAAGCAATTAGAGAAGCGTTTCGTTTCGAAACCACAGTTACGTCGGTAATTCTACGCGCTAAATAAGAGACCGCTCTGATTGTGAGAGACCGCTGATGCAAGAAAATCTGACTATAACGCCGATTAGTCCAACCGATATTGCGACAGTGGCGAATTGAAAACACAAATGAACGTTCGCAGCGGTGTCAGAATTCTCGACAAATCCAACTGACCTAATCTGCTGATAGTCGACGTCAAATAATTCGTAAAACGAGTAATTCGTTTCTCGAAGCCAGGTTATTTCGCGAGGGTGCGTTCCACCTGAAACGAGATTACCGTGTGTCAGAAATGAAATGTTCGCCGTCATTTGTCCGTGTGTGTTTGTGTGTGTGTGTGTACGCTCTATGAAGCTCCTCATTCCGGAACAAGAATACACAAACAATAGAGCGTTGCGAACGTCGACAATGCAGGCTGCATCTTCAGCTGACAAATGCGCATTGAAGGGAACGACTAGTTTTTACGACGGTGATTCCGACGCACTCCAACCCGTGAGGCGTGCATCACGGCTCATCTCGCCGTGAAAAAGGCAGGAAGAAGGAAGAGGAGCGGTGCATCGCGATACCGTAACGTGGGCATGGAATGAGAAAGGAATCTATTACGCGGGGCTGGTGTCAGTCAATGCGAACCTCGTCTATATCTATAATCTATGCGAAACGGGGCGTCGCGTTCGCGTTCTCATGCCACGTGGAATATTCTGCTTTCTCTGTGTCTTCTCTGTGCAAACTTCTTTCAATCAACATCAGAATTTGAAACAGATCTGAAGATAATTGTTAAAAAACTGTTGATACCGATTCCAAAATAATTGCGAAGGATGGTAATCGTAATCGTCGATCGAATATAACTGTCTTACGAAGGAGTTCTACTTGGTATATATCGGACACAAGTCCACACATCGATCCTAGGATCGTCATCTTTTCGGTCCCATACCCCGGTACTTGCATCTACTTTCTACGTTTCACGTGTCTGCATCTGTTGTTCGTAGTTTTTCTTTTGTCGTTCATTCTCACTGTTGCTACGCAATGATTTAAAAATTGGCGAGTTTGCTACTGTCTACCACTTCCGTTCTCTTCAGAAATATTTCCAGAAGATAGCAAGTTGAAAGAAATATCTGGTTGCAATAACTGCGAGTTCCATTCCTCTGCAAATGTCAGAAGTTGCTAAATCATTTTTGTCTCCTTCGTCCATTAAAATATCAGTTACCGTTTTTACCGTGTTTTTCGAGAAAGTATCACTGACCTGCCTGACAGTAAAAGTCCTCAGTTGCAACATTACGATACCCTATTATGCAAAACGTAAACATCACATCAAAGTTATTCTAATTAAGCATGCCTGACTATGTACGAACTCGTTCTACTTGCAAACGCCTGGCCACATACAGAATACACACATTCTTCTTGAAAGTGTTGACCATGTACAGACGCGTTCTACTTGCAAAGTCGGGCCACATGTGGAGTCACTCTACTTCCGATCCCTCGCAAGAATATCGGTCCTTCGTGACTGTTCCCGAGGATCGAAACCGACTACCAAGAGTTTCCAAACTCTGGCCAATATTCCCACCATAGCCAGAAAAACTTCTCGACGACTACTGGTATCTATCTCGGTGACGAGACTCTGAAACGAAATCCCCGAAAGAAGAGGTGCCTAGTTAACGCCTTCCCGTTCGATTGTCAAAAGGGCGGATATTCGATCGAGTGTGTTACCACAGCGTGCTTCTTCCGCTCTGAGAAAAATACTCCGAGGCTGAAATTTATCGAAGACTCGATACGTCTAGGAGCAGCCGCGAGAGTGTATCGGTGAATGAACGAACGTCTATCAATGTCTGCTTTTGAAAACAGCTTTGAAACGGTGGTTTCCCAGCCGGCAGGAGTAATCGAAGGCACCGACGCGCGTACCTCGCTTATCTGTTCCGCGATCGAGGATACTTTATTCACCAAGTATCGGCCAAGACAGAACTCGTGCGTCGACAGACTGGATTAACAAGGAGGCTACGAGAGGGCTTCAACGTCACTTTATATTCTTTCGGGTATATTACGTTATTACGGTATATTTATGTTCCCTCAGAGGACCGAAGAAACGTCCACTTATCCAGGACACGCTGTAAATCACTCTCGCGAGAGAGGAGGGTCCCCTGGTACAGTTTGCGCCCGCTCGCTCGTGGGGGAATAATGAGGAACCCAGCAGCTGACAATCGCGGATGAGTAACAAAGGCAAAATTGGGAAGAAATGAAAGAGGGCACAACTCAGTTGTACGAGCAACGTCGGACCTTCGTCTCGTATTGTTCATATAAAAGGGGCATGGCAAGTGGACTCGCGTCCGATTTATTGGTTGTTGCCATGCTCCCGTCGAATTTCTTATTTTCCTGTCTCTCTCTCTCTCCCTCTGTTTCTGTCCTTTTTATTTCCGATACGCCCTGGTCATCGCATCGTTTCGCTAGCCAACCCTCGCACAACCGCGGGCGCCACCTCACAAAGAATTATTTATCGGCCAAGTTTCTTCGGCTGGTAACTTATGTTGCCACAATGCGAGCTAGCGGAACACCGTACCAGGAAAATATAAATTCTCGAACGAGTCGAGTTCGCCTATTCGCGCGAAACGAAGTACGTGTCGAGGCACTCGTAATAACCGGCTATCGCCGGCGATATCCTTTCTTATTATTTATTTACAGCGTCAAGGCTGTACAGCTTCCTCTCTCGTACCCTTGAAAGCACGGCGAGAGAGAAAAAGAATATTCGAGGCGAATCTCTTTGGAAGAAATTACACAGGGAAGGGGCGTTAACAACGCGTTACTTACGATTAGCACCGACCGACTGAGTCGGAGCTATGCTTATTAATTTCTAGAGGCAGACGTCGAAACACGTATGAACACACTCCGCGAGTAATGGCGGAGAGTGCATTCCAATCGTAGGATGCATTGTGCCGGTTGAACCACTTGCGCACATATCGTTTATTAGAAACGTGCAATTTCTAGAGGGAAAGGCGAGATATACAGAGTGTCCCTGCATCGGTAGTAAGAGCGAAGAGGAGGTGATTCTACGTGAAAAAATAAGTCGAAAGTGAAGAATAGAATTTTTTCGTTTGAGGCTTTGCTTAGTCTTATATTCAAAATCGATTTACTCAGAAAACAAAGCCCCGAACGAAACATATTTTATTTCACATTCTCCTCGCTAATGTTATCGACGGACCATCCTGTATATACAGGGTGGGGCGACCTGTGACGATACAAAAAATATTTTTTTGTGAATAGTATCGAAAGGTCAGTAATATTTCTTTCGTAATTATATTTTTTTTTTTTTATTGCATCGTGCAGTTGGTAAAAAAGTACGCTCAGACATGTAAAGAACATAACCTTCAAATGCCACGAATGACATAGAATAATTTTACGTAAAAATTTATCTCTATTTTCTAATCTGATCTTAGCTAATAAGATCGTATTTAAAGCAGTATTTACTTTTTTTTTTTAGGTTATTATCGTCAAAGTACTCACCTCCTACGATATTATATATCGTCTGAAACGAGTAACA
>KQ435709.1:544330-574924 GCA_001276565.1 Melipona quadrifasciata
ATTTTTCAGATGCACCTAGCGAATCGATGCCGCGAAAGTTCTCCACGCGTGAATACACGGGCGAGGGTTCTTCAAAGATAAAAGCAGTCGAGATAAAACGTGTAGCAGTCCCTCGCGACGTACGATGGAATTAAACGTTTGAGAGATTGTTTAAATTTTCTTGGCGAAGAAAATCTCTCTACGAGCGATATTCACGGTTCAAAGAACACAGTGAAAGACGTCGTACCGATGCTTTGTTGATACACCTCGCCGTTAGTTAGACAATGTAGCTGCACGATACTTCTAATTTAGGTGCAACGGTTGAGCATTCGGTTGAACCTTTCTGCACGGCGGCTGTTTCCACTTGGAATGCTAATTCCAATCAAAGCACGCTAGGCGCCTTTTCGCTTTCGAAGTCTCTTTGAAGTTGGAAATTTCCAATTGCTCCTCGGTTGAAAAGTAACCCGGTGGAAACGCCCGAATTTTACTGCCTGTATCGTCTTTACGAATTTACCAGCCAATTGTCTCTCATCGGATTAACAAAAGGCTCGTTACTTCTGAGGTTTGAAGGAGATGTTTCGAGCGATCGATTCTTTCTTGCGGTGGAACTCAAACGTTCTCAATTTCGTGGAAAAATTGTGGCGAAGAAGACGGGATTGACAACACGTTCCCGTTTGTAAATCGTATATCCTTCGGAGCGTGTAACTGCACGTGGAAACACGTATAACCCGCGGCGAGGCCAAAGTCCATGACCAAACAGTTGGAACGTTAGGCAGAACGATAATAAATTAAGCTCAGCCAGAACTCGAAATTGAATCAAACGCGGTAATCTCTAACGCAATTGATTCCGGCATTCAAACACGAGCTCGAAGGCTCGGGGAGTGGCCTTCGCGAGTATAAGAGAGCAAAGAGAGAACAGAGAACGGAGAAGGGACTAGAAATACGCATCCATCGTCGATGGTAACTGTCGTACTAATGGCGCGTTTCGTCCCTTTCTCTCTTCTCTCTCTATTTCGCTTCATTTTCCAATCCAACTGGATCGTCTGGTCGTTCGAAATCGTTGTTGGCGTTTTCACTGCCGTCACATTATTTCGTTGTTACACTCTTTTCCCCCAGATACCACGGAAATACTTTCGAAATCATCCGAGTGACAAAAACTTGTTTCAACAACGAGTCTCGAATTCGTATCGTCACGATACGAAGACCACAGTGCTAAACCTCGACGAAAGAGTCGCCGTTTCGTGAAAAATAAATTACTCCAATTCCCCTTTGTCGCTGGAAAAACACTCCCGATGTTTTCAAATTTTCACCAAATTTCAGCGAAGGTCTGATAAAAATTTAATGCGTTTCGCGTTCAATTTTGGAAACGACTGGATCAGAAACGACTGGGTATCCCCGGCGGGATACTCGTTGAACGTATCCGTCCTCCTCGAGACTTTTTCGACGAGAGGGCAATGTCACCAGCTGGCAGATATTCGATCAACGTCGACGATCTTCCTCGTTACTCGTTTAACACGTAGAATCTCGCCCGCTGTGATCTTGCTGGATCAATTGTCCCGTTTAAATATCGAACCACCGTGTACACCAAATCCGAGAAACGAGCGCAATTTGCCAGGATCTGCTAGATTTACTAAGCAATGGCCTGGATAATCCGGCGTGTTTACTGCAGAGTACCTACTGTCACCCACCCCTCTGTGTTGCCTCTTCACCAACAGTTTCGTTCCTATTTCGCGTTGTAAATGACGCACGAGGCCCTGCGCGTTACGATCATACGTCGTTTGCTATCTGTAACAACGGAGACACGAAACACTGTCATCAGCACTTCGTTTCTAGACGCGTCGATCCACGCGTCGATCCACGCGTCAGCCGGATTGAGAATTCACGCGATATTTTTGAACGACTTTTGACTCGTAAAATATATCGCAATGAAATTTATGAAATAAATATTTTTAAAAAATATTCCCTTTCAATCACATACAATATAATACATCTGATGCTTGTTTAATTGCTGTTTCATTGATTTGTTAAACAAATTTGACAAATTGCTTATTTTATCGTTTGTGAACTAACTAATTTAACTAACCATGTGCAAATAAAACTTTTAATTTTGAAATTATAAACGAAATCGAGTAATAATTAACGTAGAAAATTATTTAGTGTGAAATGTAAAATTAAGATAAAATTAATTTAAATATTCGAGCCGAATGTTATGATAATATAAAAAGTAAATAATTTATCATATAACTGATGTTATAATATTTAAATAAAATTATAAATATTTGTTTAAAGTATTCTTTTATTAGAAATAAATTACAACATAAGATGAGATTATATTTAGATATGAAAATTTATTTGAAAATTTAAATTATGTAAAATTTTTTAAATTAAAATAACAATAAAAATAAGTATGTATATAATTTATAATTTATATATAATAAATTTTATTTATATATATATATACATATCTTATAATTTTATATAATTTGTTACATTTGATGAACCAAATTATTTGATGAGAATTGTCGAGATTTTTAAACTGTCTAACTTTACGAAATTATCATTACTTTTTTATTAATTTTTTCATTTTCGAGGTTGGTGGACATTTAGGGATCAACACATATATTTAAAAAAACATTAAAATGAGAAGGTTGATTTTTTTGTAAAGTATCGCCCGGATTCCCACTGTGCGCGCCCCTGTGAGAAAAATCAGCAACTGCAAATCGCAATTGTGTCTCGCGATTCCGCGAAATTGGCTCACGTTCCGTGCCCAGTGGCAAAAACCAGCGCGTACATCAATTTCACGTTCCGCATTTTCGTTTCGATTGTTAAAGCGAATATAAATACGACGATGAATTGTTCTCCGGCTTAATTGGCAGCTGACAACGCGATGTACACTTGTATAAATAAAATTGTCGTATCGCGTATTTATATCGACGGTGACTTGACAAACGCAGCGAAAACGCTTTCAACGCTGCCAAAGCGCGTTGCGTTCGTTATATAATACTTTTGCGAGTCGATCGTTTCCAACTTTACGTTGGTCGAAGATCTAACATCGATTAGATTAGTCGTGTCGCGAACACTGCGGTATTTCAGGAAGTTAGGTACTGTTGGATTCCGCGTGAAGGAACAACAAAACTTGTACGTGGTTAAGGATGATTTAAGGTTTTCCTGATGAAAAAGAATGCTCTTTTCTTCTTAGCACATGATTTGTAACTCGAAAAGATGGATGACCAACTACTCGAATTTGCTCTGTGAATAACTAACTCGTAGATCTATTACTCAGTGCAAAATATCGTAAGTCTAATATTTCCAATGTTTAATAAATTAAATATAAATTTTTATTTTATTTTATTTACAAATTGATATATTTATCACCTGCAGTACTGATAATATTATTAAATTTTTCGACGACCAAAAATATCGTAAATCTAATTATCAATATTAGTATTTAATAAATTGAATATGAAATTTTTATTTATTTTATGTGATATATTTACAAATTTATTACCTACGATACTGATAATATTTTCAGATAATATTCTCTTACTAACTCACTAATCAGTGTTAGTCAGAACTAATATCATCAGCCTAGTTGGTCATCAACACTTTACATATTAAAATCCTAATAAGATCGAGGAAAAAACTGATCAACTGATGATTCCGCAATGATAATGTATTATTGTGTTTCTACAAAAGATACTCCACGGAGGATCAATTGAAAAAGCTCTGCCCTTTTCGATATAACGGCGTTAACTGAGGAAGTTACATCGTCTGAGGAAGAGCTGAGAATACAAGCAAGATGATAAATCTCTCGTTGCAAATAAACAGAGGGAGAGAGAGAGAGAGAGAAGCACGGAGAAACGCGTAGCGAGAAGCACGGAGGAACTTGGAAGCTGCACCAAGGATTCCTTTAGGAAGCACAGCCGTTTACGAGTTACAAATACATTCGTTGATTTTAACGCCAACAGAGGATTAATCCGTCGTCCTCGTATATCTGTTTTTAATTGAAACGTGGTCTGAATGCGTCGCCCACCGAACACGCTGCGTCTCGCCTCTCGCGTTTGTTAACAACGTCTCTGTTACACGCGTGTATCGTTTCAATATCAAACGTTTCACGCTCGAAAACTAAAACGCAGCCAAGAGCGGGACGAGATACGATACGTATAAAATTACATATTAGCGATGCGAATTCACGGCGAGTGGAAGAAGAATCTCGAGCGGAGGAACGTGCAGAAATGTTGGTACACGCGAGCCCGTGTCAAATGCCGCATTACAGCAGACCGATATACATACATGCATAGAGCTGCCAGGAGAATTTCTCGAGTGCCGGGGTCCTAAGCTCAGCCACGTGTTTTGTTACTTACCGAAGATTACCGGCTTACAAGAAACCCAACGGCGGCGGGAGCAATCTACCGCCCATGCAACCCTCCTCGGGAGCAACCACCCTCCTCCCTTCACCCAACCTTCCCCCTCCCCCTGCGCGCACCCTCGATTCCTCGAGGCCGTTATCACGGCCACCTTCCGCCCAACTATGCCCCGCGTCGCAAGCTCGAGGTGCCTGCGAAACACCAGCCTGCAGAATGCACGATCCCCTCCCCCCCCCCTCGCGCCGCCAGCACCCAGCCACGGCGGCTCGGCAGAGACCGAGAGATAGAATAACGTCCCTAAGTGTACTTACTGCAAAGACCCGAAATTGGGGAACGATGTAAATCACTTACGAGATACACTCGCGCGCGCCTCGCCGCGCCCCGAGGAAAAGCAACGGCGTTGCGCCGCCATTTATCGTCGCTGCAATAATTCCTGCGGATTCGCGCGCACGAGTTCCCCGTCCTAGCAGCCTGCAACATCCGAGAGAATAAACGCCACCGTGCCGCGTGGCGACAATTCCATCACTCTCTCTCTCTCTCTCTCCCTCCCTCCCTCGATCTCTGTCTCTCTCTTCTTCTGCGTTGTCGTTCGCAAAAAACGCAAAAATAACGCGAAGATAAACCTTGAGCCAAGAGATTATTCTTCGACCGAAGAGAAAACGTGAGGACTTGGTAAATTCGTTTCTCTCGATCGTTTCGCCATTATTTTGGATGGTAAAGTAACAATGGAAGACTGTGGGATGCGAAAGATCTCATCGTTCAGAATTGGAATTGTTTGTCTAATCGCCTTAAAACGTAAAAGGGTGGGCCAAAAATCGCTTTCCACTAAAATAAACTTTTTTGTTATTATAAAATTAGTAATTTAGTCGTCATTTAGAGCAGAGGCGGCTAACTGGCGGCCCGCGAGCCCTTGCCCCCTCTTTTCTGATCCCTAGCGCTACCCCCTCCACTGCATCGTTCTCCCCACCATATCGAAATTTTCTCGCCGTGCGTGAGAGAGTGGAAAGGGAAGCGCTAGCGACCAGGAAAGCAGAGCCGCCAATTAACACGTTACGGCTCTGATTTATAGGATGATGGTTATCGTTTCTTTCGTTCCGAGAACTGATCGTTAACGCAGAAGGCCGAGCTACAATGAAACTGAAATGGCGTATTTTTGTCCGTTAGTTTACTCGATGAGCTGTCGTACAATAAATAAAAATCTTTTTGTATCTTGCCCAAAGATCTGTTTATTTGTAAAATGAACACATCGAGTGTCACAGAAAAGAAATGTCGACGTCGTAAAACCTTCGAACCAGACCCAGCAGTGACGACACAAATAATGAATTAATGAAACACGCGACAGAAAATGCGACCAATATGATAATTCCCCGAATATCCGGCGTTTATTTTTCGTCTCGCGTATTCTTTTCTCGCGCTCTTTCTCTCAAGTCGCCCGGACGAAAAGAACTTAAACTGACACTTGGTGGTTTTATTAGCGTAAGCAGTAGAAACCAGTCGAGAAATACGTCGCGAAACATTTAAAATTGCAAGAAAAGAAGAATGGCCCTCGCCGGGGATCCCCGCGACAAATTATCGCCAGCTTTTCTCGCTCGCAGCTACTACCGGGCCGGAATGGAACGATGTTTTGGTCTACGGGGAGAAAACCGAAACTACAGACTCGTCGAGTGTAATAAAAAGAATTGCGGCGTACGCGGGGATAATAAGGATAGGAGGGGGGGACTTATTACGGATATTTCTGAGGAAACAGAGACAAGGCGTCCCGCGAAGAGAAATAACTGAAGTAACGCTCGATTTTACATTCAAGAGTTTTTATTTTTAAAAAAATATTTCCTCTTCGTTTTTATTTTTCGGAAAAAAAAAATGACCAATTATACACTGTGTCGTGAATTTGCAACAAAGTAGAAAAGCGTGTCGAGTCGATAACTGGCCGGGAGGCGAGCTAAAAGGCAGCGAGGATGATTCCCGAAATTAAGAAAAATTTATTGTCGAACCAAGGGAAAGGAGATTAAGTCGAAAGAGTTTCAAGATAATAAATTATCTGCGAAAATCTGCGCGTCGCTTGAAGGGGTATTGAAAATGAAGATTAAAGAGCCGAAATAAAGGGAAAGGAGTCGCAAATGCGACTCATTGTCTGAACCAGTTATTTCGAATTAACGTAGTCTCGATCAAACCCAAATCTCGTCCAATTTTCGTCCGGCTGAGAAATTCTTGCGCCGCGTAACGACACGTGGAAAGTGCTTTTAATGAGGAAGCGACGGAAAAACGCTGCTGCAGAAAGGGAAAATTTCGATATCGAAACCACTCGGAACTCGTCGGAATTTCGTCGAAAATTTAAATTACACCGTCCCAAGGAAAACGTTGTTATCGCGTGGAACAACAGGTAGAGGACACGAAACTCCGTTTTCGTGGGTCTGACGTTTCGGATCGAGTTGGTAATTTGCGCTGGACTCACGAACTGTCTCCTCTAACTCGTTTAACAGAGACGGCTATACTTACACCACGGGGGCCACGGATGTTCTGCGAACAGTTCGCCCCCCCGGAGAATAATAACGCCGATAATCGTGTCACACGCTGTAACTCAACCCTGACGCGATCTCTCGTGTGTTTAGCATTGGATGGGAACGTTGCACGTTGTCCGTGATACGCGATGCTGTATAAATGACCGGGTGCGTGTATACGCGGACGCCACAGTTTGTTTAAATTTTTTCACACGTCGTGAAAACGCGCACGCAAATATAGCTTTGTAAAATTTCCACGCGTCGACGATGCGGCATGGCTTTTTCCCATTTCCCCCCCCCCCCCTTTCGGTGATTTTCAATGTGCAAAACGTTGTTGTTCGTTGGAAACTTTTAACTTTTAATTCACCTGCTTGCGCGGAACACGCGTTCTCGTGCAAACGACATTATAACTTGCTTTTAATTTTAATATCGCTTTGCGCCGTATCGCAGAGCGGATTGTTAAAAAATGTACCGTTAATGGGCAGAAATGTATCGTTGTCAAGCATCATGTTGAAACAAGCCATACTGTTATTTTTTAAAAATGTGAGAGATGCGCAAACGTTCGCTTTTTGGAACGTGGATGTTTGAGCGAGCTGGTCGGATAACGCCACAATAACATTAAAAGGCTCGTACATCCTTCGGAATCTTTCTCGCGAGAGGAACGCCTCTGATACCAGCGTCGAGCACGTTTTAATCTCCCGGGGAGATCAGAGGCTTGTGACGCCAATAACGCGGCAGCACTTTATAGGTCGTTGCTCTTGGAACTTTCATCGATAAAGGACGCACATGACACGTCCGAGAGAATGACTGGTGACTCTCCCATGTTCCGCCGTGCAATTTTCATTTCTAATAACGTTGTTAAGGACAGTCACGACTGCTATCAATCGTGCACCTCTGCGTGTGTCCCTTTGGAATTCGAAGGACTGCCCACTGTTGTAAGATATGAACAACTATGTTTACGTGGATTATTTTTATTTGTATGATAAATCTGATGGCTCCCACTACATTCTAACTTGAAAATATTAAAGATCACTACTGATTTGACTACTGTCTTGAATACTGTTAAATATTACTTTGACTACTATCAAAAGCCTGTTGGATTACTGCTGGTTACTGCTGGTTACTGCTTAAAATACTAATTTCTGCACTGTCATGTACAAAAATATTTTATACAAACTTTTGTAATATGTGCAATGAACCTGTCGCAAAATTGACTTTGACCCTGAATTTCAATTATTTTTTCTTTTTTTTTTTGCATCGTATTTTATTCATCACGAAGGTAAAATTTTTCCAAAAAACCTAATATAATAGTTATAAACTCTCGAAAGATGGGAAAGAGGTTTCTTAATCATTTACAACGCGTTCTAACAGCGACTTTATGGTTCTGGTTTCACCAACATTTGATTTATTTTTTGCCTAAATAATCAAATGATAAAACTAACTGTTAACATTATTCGAAATATAAACATCATGTGATATAGACATCTACGCGTCCAGAACCATAAAGTCGCTGTTAGAACGCACGCGTTAAGAAACTTTTTTGCAATTTTTCAGGAGAACTATTAAATTGCGACCTATGGTTCCTTGGAAAAGTTTTACCTTCGTGATGAGTAGAACACAAACGTTGAAATGCAAAAGTCAAACTCTTGCACCTCCATCAAATTGAAGCTCTACGATAGCCACGAAACTTTTCTTACCACCCTGTACAAGCTCCCGGTCAAACCTGAGAGAACGCTGAACAGGATTTAGAGGAAATTTCGCGAGATCTCCCCCGGAAACAGAACGCGCGAAGATCAATCTGGCTAACATGGTTCGCCATTCTTCGATTCGCCACCGCTGATCCTGTCGGCAGCCGGGAAAACGGCTCCCGTAACCCCCCGCTAAAGAAGGAGCTTAATCCAAATTGAAGAATAATATCGTTGGTTAATCCTGACCCCGGGGGAGCCGGGAGAGAAATTCGTGAGAAGAAAGTCGCCGGGACACCGGCTCGAGAATACGAATAGCCTTGGCGGATTTAAATATTTCGAATGGCCGGGCAGACGTTCGACACGAGCACAGAGAGAGAGAGAGAGAGAGAGAAAGAGAGAGACGTGGCGATAAGAGCATTTCTCGTCGGTTTGACAATGAGACCTTTGTACTCTCTCCCGAGGATTCTGCTCGTTTTTCTTCCTTTTCGTTGCCGCTCCGCGATACACCGTAGTATCCCCTGGTTAAAACCATCTTCAACGATTTTATCTCTCGCCTCTGATCGAAATGCCCTTTGCTCTTGCGTTCCCCTGTAAACGACCCTCTCGAACCCAAACGAAAAACTTGTCATTCGCGTTTAAAGAGGGTCGTAATCGAGTGGATTCTGCTCCGGTGTTTGCCCGTTAATGCGCTTCGCGTATTATTATTATTAGTATTGATTGCGTCGCACGACACTGCAATTACATTTACGATGCAATTATGGTAACGCGTCTTTATTCAAGTCGTGTGTTTTCGATGACGGAACTCCGAGAAATTACTCGCACGCCATTGAAAATATTTGCCGCGTTAAACGGATTATCGCGCCGAACGAAAATTACAACGATCGTACGGTAGCGGATGTTGCAAATTCCCTCGAGGATCGTCGTGTTTCTTCGTATTTTGCGAGATCATTTGCGGAAAAAATTCTGCCATTTTGTCGAGTTTCGTCGAATTCAACCACAGCCCACATAGATTATTGGAAAGTACAAACGCATCGCACGAATAATAAACCATACAAAAATTATGAATTTGGAGGTACGGCGTAAGAATACACGAATACATCCTGACGAAGACGGGAAGATGTTTGTTTGTGTGTGTATGTGTATGTGTGTGTGTGTGTATATATATATATATATGCAAATCGAAAACTGTACAAGCTAAGTTCCCCGTAAGCGGCCCCACGTTGTGAATCTCTCCGTTGCGTATATTGCAACAACCAACCAACGTTGCATTAACACCCAACAAGTCGTGCCGACGGTAATCCAGGCATTAGCCTCCATTGATTTACGGGGGAACGGTGCCAAAACTTTTTCCCCCCCGGCTAACGACATCCGTCCGGCCCGTGCCAAAATCGAAATTTTCAAAAACTATCGATGCGATTCCTCTCGTCCGTTTATCGTGGCTAACTGTTGTTTCATTTCTCGCCAATTCTCCAACTCTCGCCTGTTCAAAAGTTACGAGCCTTGTTAATTAAAGACTTTGATTCTTTCGTCTTTCGAGCGAAAAGTTTCGGCTTTGCAAAAATTATTTTGAGAATAATGGGACGAGGATAGGTTGGAAGCGACGAAGTAGACCGGTAGGGAGTCAAGACTAGTAGAGAGACTTTCTACAGTGTTGGCTTCAGGGTGATTCACGCAGCTTGCACGCGAGAAATAACTTTTAAACTACGCGTCTAATGGAAAATTGTTTGATACAAAAGTCGTATGGTTTCAAAAGGGAGGCAAAATATGGTGTATCATTTTCTTGCAGGTTTCGAAATTTCCAAGGTCATCTTTGTTTCTTTTCATCATAGATATATTCGACGATGTATCTTTTTCATCATAAGTCGGAAGAATATCAAATTCCAAATAAAAAAAAGCCACATCTAATCACTCTCTGCTAGATGTCCTTCCTAATTACGTGATTGAGGAGACGGTGGTCATTTCCAGCTGAAACGTGTCGTCAGTCCCACAAAGTAACCTGGAGCTGGCTGTAAGATCAAAGTCCCTACAATTATCGAGGGAAATTCACAGGATGTTTCTGTGGTTCACGGTACACCTTAACGGCAACAATAAAATCGGCGGCCGCAATTTTCACAGAGAGCGAGTAACAAATGCCCATTGAAAGCCGTGTCAAAGAAAAATCGTCAACCGTAACCTTCGATGAGAATTGAATTTTCATTTACACAGAGGTACACCGAACTAGGCGGTCTTTGTGTCGCGCGGGTTATCGCTCTTCGAGTCGCTCGACCGACGAGCTGTTGCGAGAAACGCTTTGCTCCCCCCCTCGATGACCGTCCGCCCGTAACGATCGACTATTTTCTCCCGTTTCTTTCTCGCCTGAAACGCTGCAACCCGTCCCAGCTATAAATCACGAATTTCTGCCAGTTTTATGCCGAACTGGCGAATTCAATTACGCGCGACCCGCGAATGTATAACACATTGGCCCGACACGGCCGAATGAAAACGTCACGCGTGCCACGCATGCATCACCACACACGCGCGCGCGCGCGTGCACGTGTGCGTGTTTATTATTCTTCTTTGCGCGCCCTTCCGCATCGACTCGCGTCGGCCGTGTAATTGCTCGTTGATTGTGCGAGTGAAAAAGTGAATCTAAACGACCGCTGCCGATAAAGGACGGATCAACAAGTGTCCAATTTCGCGCGAACGACGATGAAATTCTCGTAACGTAACGTTACCAGACGATGTTTAGGGCAAACCGGAAGACCGCGGTCTAAGACGAAACACGCTCCTTTCTTATATTTTTATCAGAGAAACACGCTCGAGGCTCGCGTCTGTCTCCGTTGCGAACAGTTTCAATCGTTGCCAAGAGCGTACCAAAATGTCGCGACCATTTCAATTACTCTCGACACGGTGATCGCAGAGTGCAAATAGAGTAGGTTTCTTGCGGGGCCACGAATCCAAACGTGTTGCAATTTCGACTTACTCCTCGCGCCTATCGTTTCATGTTTTCGTCTTTTATTCTTTTTTTTTTCTTTTGTTACGTGCTTTAGCGTTAGCTGATCAAATCTTTTACGCCCCTCAAGTATAGGCCATTTGGAGAATTCACGAGGCTAACTGGCGGCCTTCTCTGCACGCTACCCCCTCCACTGCGTCGATCTCCCCACCACGTTGAAACTTTCTCGCCGTCTATTTTCCCTAGTCTGTTGATTTCCTATTGAGCAAGTGGATCAACGTGTTAAGACGAGATAATTTGCAGAAAATTACTCGGTGTGCCGTCAAAAAACAAACAACGACGCGTCAAAGCATTTGTCAAAAATTGTTTCCTTCAATTTTGTCTTCCTCCCTTTCTCTTTTTTTCTCGTTTCCCTTTTTCTGCAACCATAACGAAACCTGCGGTGTTCGTTCCAACAGTCCGACAGAGTTCTCGTCGTTGGTGGCAGAAACACGTTGAAGACCTTCATTCGAGTTCGATTTAACTTTGCCTTGCTGGCCGTACCGTCGGAAGTTAAATTAGTAATAGAACCGTCCGACAGAGTTGCATCACGTTGTAACGAGGAACATTCATCCAACGGGGGAGGGAGGAGAGTCACGTAAATGCATTATTCTTGGGAAACATGAATATCATAATTTCGTAAAATCTTCGTTCTCTCTTCGAGACGTCTTGATTCTCGCTATTCCAACGGTTTAACGGGCGCGATTTCGAAGAAATCAGTTAAACTGCCTCTGCCTGGCAACTCCGTACGGGACAAATTTTGACTTTCCACCGAGGAAATGTGGAATCAATGCGAACCGCGTGTATGGAAATTAACGTATCGCGTAATTTCGTAATTCGAGTACGTTGAATCCTGTATGATTAAACGCGTTACGAGATGCCCAGCTACGTTCCCGTTGCGCTTAATTAATTTCAACCACTTCCTTTTTCTACCCTGCGATTTCTTAATTTCATTCTGAAGAACGGTATTAAATTATTTCCGCGAAACAAGCAACTCCGCCGGAGTCAGCAGTAAAACGGGAAACGAGATTATTCAGCTGGCCTTGTTTGCGTTACGAGAAACACAAATTCGTTTTATCCGTTCCGTTCGTTAATAAAATAATTTGTAATCGTCGGCGTTCTGCGAACGGGCGAGGATAAAAAAAATTAAACTCTGCGCGCTCTCTCGAAAGAGACCTCTGAAGCGTGAATTTTCTATTAGCCTCCGCGGCAAACGTTTTCGAATCGCAGCGCGACTTCTTCGACTCGTGGCACCGTTTACTGCGCTTATCCTTAAAAAAAAAAGGAGAGAGAGAGAGAGAGAAGAAAAGTTTCATCGGTATTAAAATCAGGCTGCGATCACACGGCGTGACGAACATTAGAAATTTTCAATGAACCGAAAAAACCGTGGCACGGCAAGACTATTACAGGATTTCCATTCGATATCAACGGTGAAGACTTGCCAGACTGTGAGGAAAAATTCTCTCTCTCTCTCTCTCTCTCTCTCTCTCTTTTCTCACGTGTTCGTAGCCGACGAACGAGTCAGCTCATCGACATTATTACACGATGTCACTCGAGGTACGGTAGAGTATCGATTTCGAATCACACTGGCGGGCCGATGGAGAAATTTAATTGGGGGCCGTGGTAATTCCCAGTTCAATTCGGAGCCAGCCTGCAAACGCTCGACGTGCCGGAAAAAAAATTACCTAACCAGAATGCGCTCGCAGAAAAGTCGGGGGGGGGGGCCATCCGCACTCTGGATTCGCGCCGTTAAAATCACTCGGGGGAGAAATTTATCCATTAAACCGATCGCTGCCTGCAAAGATCACTCACCGGCAACGTTACACAACCAATCTCGCCATTTTTTTTCCATCGAGCGATGATTTTTAATCAACCGCCGTCTGCAACGTCGCGAGAAACGCAAGAACAGGCTCGACCAAGTGCCAAGTCTTTCGCTTTGTACTTTTCACAAATTAGCCGCCAACCAATCGGAAACGAACGCTCGGTAACACTGTACTTTCGAACGCGACTGCGAAACACGACGTAATTAAGTTTAATCCGCCTCAGATTAAATACATGCTTAATTAATTTCGCTCGCTATTTGTCCAATTTTAGATAAATAATATTCGCGGCGCGCGACTATGCACACGCCGACGTGGAAACCGACAGATGCGCGATAACGAATTACACACAATTTCTGTTTATTTATGGAAAACAGTTACGGCACGTAAAACGAGGAGTGAAGAATTTGCGAAAAGACACCGCGCGTAACGATGCTGCGTTACGAGCCTTCGCGTTCAGCAAATAGAGCGAATTTCAAGTGAAAAAATTTCCCCTTGCAGTTAGATGACTATCAACTAAAACTCGGGCTGCTTCCTTCTTTTCCCGCGCCCCATGAAAATGAAGTACGGTAGGACTCCCTATAACGCGAGATATACGAATCCAAGAGCGAAAAAAACTGTAACTAAGCAAATAGTTTCTTTTTTTTTAACATGACAGAAAAATATTTTTGTGCTTTATTTTCTGTTTCATTAAATAAATATTCAAAGGAATATTCTTCCTGTTGCAATCTTCTAAAACAATTTTCCGTTTTTGTTGCGGGAGGATTTCTTCAAACTCGATGACGCGCCAGCAAACACTCCAGCTCTTATTTCGCTTTCATTTTTTCTTAATTGCGCGAGTTGATTCATTTCTGTTAAATTTCTCGCAACGAGATGTTTTCATCACCAGATTTCAACCGATCGAAGAATTTCTAATGATACAAATCTTTTCATCTCTCTTGGAGATCTTTGGAATCACGGCTGGAAAATATTTTTTTTTCTGACGTTAAATGTAGCGAAGAAAGATTGCCGTACCTTACAGTCGATCAACATCTACTTTGCAATTGAAATGAATTCCTTTTTGAAATAACACAACTAATTCTGCACGAATAGAAATAACTCTTCCACAACGCTCGCTTTGAGCAAGCCCCTCCTGATCGCACAACAGTCAATACAAAACTGTGCTTTTCGTATCAGAAATGAGTCTTTTTCGACAATTTTTTGGGAGCAGTGGCGCAATTTTTAGTCCTACTCGTTTACGGAGATAGCGATTGGAGGAAACGCGAGACAGCGGAAAGGCACGAAGCCGTCAAAGAGAATGCTAAAGAAGCTCTTATCGAGTTTTTCCAAGGAAAATCCTTTCCAACTATTTAAATCGCACTCTCGGCTGTACTGCAGGCCGGCCGGCGTAATTCGCCGGAACTATGCGGAAAGTATTCGAGGCGGAAATGGTGGGGAGGGGAGGAGGTGGGGAACAAACTATTCTGCGTTATACACGCAACTTTGAGATTTCTGGCAACCGAGGAAAAGCCACAATAGCTCGCCACAGTAGCTAACGCCGAATGAATTCGGATGAAATTACTGTAGCTGGGATAACAGCTTTATTTAAAAACCAAGCATCGCGCGCGATCTTGCTTGTTCGATTCGATACAGTTCGTACAGTGCCGCTCAAATGTACCAGGACACTTTTATCTTTAATGGACCACCGTGTATACATATTTTGCAATACAATACGATATAAATAATATATAATATAATATATTAATATATCAACAGAACCCATTTACTGTATAAACCATGTCTTACGTTTAATTATATTGTATGCATTCTATTTAATTTCAATTTGAAATTTATTTTTATCGTATGGATATACTGTAATAATAAGGTAATATATTGTAATAATGTATGTCTTGTACTTATTATACTTAATTATATTGTACTATGTACTGCATATTGCTACGATTTATATTTTCATATTGTGTATATATTTATCATTTATGTATGTAAATATTGCATTTATTGCACGTATTTTATAATTTATATATTTATTTTGCTATTTTCATTATACAAATATATGGCACTTGTTCCAGGATTTCCAAGCGAATTTCAAAATATCCCAAGATGGACGGTGAGTAATGTAAAACGAATGGAAAACTATGCAGATCCGAAAATTCCGCGAATTAGAGCGACGAGAGGCTTCGGAAATCAAAGGTACGCGCAACTTTAATAAAAATATACGACGGACGCTTTTCTGTTGAATCCGTACAAAAACTAGAACGTATCGCGTTTACAATATCAGGCAACTTTCCAAAACAAAAAAAAAAAAAAAACAAAAAGAAGAACACTCCTATCGTTTTTAAATATTTCTCCGCCGTTCGATTAAACTTCAATTACTTGAAATTTAACTTTTACGTCGTCCTAACCGTAATCGTGATCGTGATCAAACACTGACCGAAACAACCACGTTTCCCCTCGTCACTGCAACGTGCTAATTCCGCCGATACAAATCTGACGCGAGTAACTTTCCCGAACCGTTTCCAATTCCGATCTAATTTACGATTTATTCGACGGAGCACGACAAGCGCCGTGCATTACGATTAATGATATTATGATCGAATTATAGTTATTTGCTGTTATAATCATGCGCCTTGAACTATGCACGGACTTTAACAATGCAATTGCTGTAATACGGCAAAGCGGAGTTACGAGGCGCGCGCGCGCGCACACACACACACACGCGCGCGCGCGCGCGTGCATCAGTGTGTACACTCACGAGCGTACGCGCGTACGTACCGTGGATAATTTCACATTTCAGGGAATTCGGTTGCGTTCTCGCGTCGATTAAAATTGTTCAGTCGCACGGTTCACCACGCGCGCGTGAATCCGTGAAATTTTTATAAACCCCGACGCTAGACGATCGAGTTTTATTTACGAACCCAGGAGGGGGGGAGAGGGTTCGTAAATGTTTTCGTTCGTCGCGTGGCCTTTCCCCTCCGCGCGACGATAAAAATGTTCCTCCAATTAATCGCAATTAACTCTCGCTAGGTAGACTTTTCTTTTTAAATTTTCTCCAGAAAATACCGAGGATCACGTCACGCAGGTGCACAGAATCGCGGGGACGCAATTTAACAGGCTGCAGCCGTGTCAATCGTTTTGTTTCCACGCTCGTGGAGGATCTTACCATCTTACGGGAGGGCGAAGTCTCTGAAGCTACGTCGTACGTAGTGAACTCGCGAAAGAGAACATATGTGGTTGCCGTTTAGGCGAGATTGCTTGCCCCAAGGGTTTAATAACAAGTTCCACTAATAGATTCTCAGCCTTGTGCAAAGCGTGTTCCCGTTCTAGGAAGCCCGAATTAGCCAGCCAGGGGAATATTCGATCCACAGCCCACGATCGTCAAAGTCACATTTTTTTCTTTTTTTGTTAATCGTCTTTTACTTGTGTAGCGAAGGAGATCAAATTATCTGACTGAGGGCCCGGCCCGGAGATAACTCGAGCTAACTCGACGAAATGAAAAAAACGTATTTCATTTGCCGACGTTTCATTGAAACTGTGTCAAGAAAAAAAGGAGGAGAAAGAAAAAGGGAGGAAGAACTCGGATTGCACTCGATATGTTATAGAAATGAAATTTCCTCGATAATTAAATTCTCGTAGAGAACTTTTCAGCTCGTAGTTCGTAGAGGCGGATTGATGAGTTCTAAACGATCTCTGAACGGTTGCCGGTAACTTCCGGGAAGCTCCGTGGACCGAAAAACGAAAGCTCCTCGAAGAATTTTCCCCCGGCTGGAAACGCTTCAAGGTGGCACGTAAAGGAAATTGAACGCATTCCTCGACTGCGTCCTGCGCGAATAATGACTGAAACACGCCCGACAGCCGTGAGACTGATCCCGCGTTTTTATACTTGAGCGATATTACGCGAACTCTCAAAATTCAGCAAAATTCGTGGCAAGTAGGGTGGCATTGTTTTTCTGAAATAAGAGCTACGATACTGTAATCGAACTGCGGCGTGATATTCGTGGGAATATTATTTTACAAGTTTCGGAAGCAATCAAAGTGTTGCGTACAGAGTTAAAAATTTCGGCTTGAAACGTTTCAACGTTTTGCGATTCGAGTGACTGCTTGTTTTAGATTCGGGAATCCATTCGGATGAGTAATATTTGTATTCTATAGTTCTTACACAGTATTTTAACCCTCTTCGATATTTTGACCCATTTCAAATCCAAATAACAATGCACCATGTGCTGTGGATGGGCACGTGTGATATGTATAAGTGGTGTCGAAGAGGGCAACGGATGTTTTATTCGCGACTTTCGTTTTGTTAATTAAGATACATGTACATATATATAAAGTTTTCAAACTAATAATTAACATAATTTTTTACAAGACAGACCAAATAGGATATCTTTATATTTGCTGAAATTGTCAAAAATAATTGTTTTACTAAAAATTTTCAACTAAAAACAAAAATTTCGTAACTACGTTATATTTTATATGTATTTTAATGGTTTTACCCTACTTCTATGGGGTAAAACTTTGCACATCTCCAGAAAATTTTGCCTTCCCCCGAGCTAAACAATTTCTTCAAAAACTTTGTTTGGTCACTTTCTTATTAAGAGATTTAGTTTTCAGTGCGAATTTTTTTTTCTTTTTTCTTTTTTCTTACGAAGCTAAATACATTAGGCACCTGGCTTTACTCTACTTTTTGTCGCGACTGATTGCGAGAGTTGATCGAAACCTTCGAAAATCTTCGATCGCGTTGCAACTTCGACGCGAGACGAAATGAAAAATCGGCCAAAGTTTGATTTTCGACGGACGAAACGACTGAATTTCGCTGGTGGTGGTAGCGACTCGAAGCAGTCGAGTTAAATTTAGAAAATTTTAACGCGCGTACAGAACGAATTCAACTGGAACGAACTTTCGGAACAGGAGCTGCGGCTACTTTTTCATTAGGCCAACTTTTTTTTTAACGATTTTATTAAATACTTTTCAATTCGAATGTACACAATTACGTTCGCACGGTGGAAAACTGCGGCGGGAACGGCATTTCAATTCGAAACACGGCGAGAGAAAGTTACCGTTCGGCTACACTCGCGTTACAGAATTAACTTTATTTCGTACATGCCGGATCGGTTTCATCAATTCCGCCGCGCGTGAATATTTAAAACCGAGTATGTGCACTCCCGTCCGCGGAATATCGATATAACTGCCGATATGTATAATAAATAAACGAACATTTGACACTCTAAGGGGTTTTTGGCAAATTAATTAATTAATTAAGATAATAATACGGAGCAAAAACCGGAGCAGCCGTGATTAAACGTTGCCCGGCTGTTAACTTTGCGTCTCTCCCCCTTTAACGAAATAATTGATCATTTAATCACTCCAATTATAATATTTCAATCGCAAATAGCAATAAACGGAACGAAATGCAACGCACACTGGCGTAATTAGCAAATTGTAATCGCGTTAACGAACATCTCGATGAGCACAAATGTAAAGCGTGTTTGTAGAGAGAGAGGAAGAGAGATGTTGACAAATCTAAGTTAGCTATTTCTAAGATTGTTGAAACACGATAAAAAAGAAATATTCCTACTCAACGAGCGAACAAAGTTGATTAACAAATTATTGGATTTCTCTGAAACTCTTTGGAGGGACAAAGATCGAATCGGTATTACAAATACTGATCGGTAAAATACCGGTGTTTTTAGATACAATTAATAAAATAAATATATTTAATATTAATTATAATTATTAAAATAATTATTCTATTATCGCGATCGTAAATATTATAAAATAAAGAAACTTGTAACAAATTAGATAAAATCGTGTTTCAGTGGAATCGGGATCGGAGTTGTGCAATTGTGCGTAGACAGACTGAAAAAATTAAAACAGGACTGGACGAAAGATGTTTTTTGATAATGATATTTTTTTAGCAGAGTTATTTCTTGATTTATAAGTTATAATCTGACGCTAAATTCGGAGCAAAATGAAGAAGAGCTCGACGTTACTTATTTAACACGTGGAAGTACATTACGAAAAACAAAACAATGTAAATAATAAGAAATATCGAGAATTGCACCGTGTCAACTGAAAATAAAAATTCTGCTATAGACGAAGTAAAAAAAATGCTGATGCAGCAAACTGGAATAGCAAAGGAGAAGCAACAGATTATGCAGTCTCTCGCTTGAAGTTTAAAGGATCAATTAAAAACATTTTCTAAAGTTCCTCGATTAAAGTCGAAGAAAAACGTTTCCAACTTCTGGAAAAAGAACAGGAATACTATACCGGAGATCTACAAATTAGCTAATATAGCATTAACTGTTCCCTGTAGCCGAGTTAGCGTCAAACCTAACCTGTTTTCATCATTGAAGTACATTTTATCATATCATCGCTACTTACGAGATAATTGTACAAATGATACTAACTTCGTTTCAAAATAAATACTTTCATTAAGGTTAAAAGAAAATCAATTGTTAAATACAAATGGGGACTTTAGAGAAGGTTAGACTCTAACCTATAAATCCAGCTGAAAGTTAGGTTATGTAAGAAGCTAAAGTTAAAAAGTTTCAAAAAGTATAGTTCACGAATATTATCCGTTGTTGTTGTATTTTTTATTATTAACTGCAAGGCAACATCATACTTAAATTTAGCTAACAATTGAAATTATAAAATTTTTCAAAATTGCTGACAATTACGACGAACGTAGGTGTTGTTTGATATAATATAACGACGTAGGAGAAATAACAAAATTTCAAAAGAAAGAAATTCTTGAAGATACAGACAGTTGACACTCATTATCATCGAACACAATCTAATTATCATTCGAATGATTCGGGATAATTCACGTAAGCTAAACTAAACTTCCTACTGCTTCTTACAGGGAAAATTTTTCAAGAGATTGAAATTACGTATCATCAACTTCTATACATGTTGATAAAGTCTAAAGAAATACAATCAACATACATATCAATACGAATACATATCGACAAAATTTCATGCTTCGTACAAAATTTAAACATTTAAACAGAATGACAGCATCGTTTTATTCGAAGTGATGCTTCAATCTCGCTAGTTTGTAAATAAATGGTGATGATTTCCGAGGGCAGAGTTAAAAATACCAGTATTAATAGAATCGATCAAAAACCGGTTACAGACATTATCACTAATTCAAAATCGAAATCTCGAAACGTGTACACGTCGGTGATCTCTGTTGAGACGAGGAAAGGCGACATGAATTTATCGGAGGTTAATTTCGAGAGAACGTGGATAGATCGGAAGGAGAGAGCGCGTCGCGTCGCGGAGAGTCCAACACCGAGAAGGTGCACGCGATCAATCGTTGCCGCGAATTATTCAATGTTATCGTTATCATAAATTCGGCGGCGGCCTATTCTCGCGAGGCGTGCACGCCGCTAGCTCTCGGGGAATGATCCTGATAAATTATCGAGCGAGTAGTGTAGGGTAGGGTAGGGTTGCGCGTCGGCTCCGCTTAAATTTTCATAGCCGGCGCACGCAGACCGTGCCCGTAAATCCGATTCTAAAAACGATTCTTTCCTGATTGATCTATCGAGCCGCTATCGTTTTTTTCCATCGTCCCAATTCGGTCGGGCGACGTTCGTCACAGCCTGCTGTGATTTTTGTTATCTTCCGGCGTTCCGGCGCACGCCGCCTCCTCCTCCGTCCTCGATATAATACGAGTGCAAACACGCTCGCTCTACCAACGAAATATTTCACCCGTTCCGACGCGTTGCCCCTTCTCCTCTTTTTTTTTAATAGTCATTTTCGCAGCGAAAAATATTTATTTTGAACTCCTTTCGATCGACCCATTCGTCTTTCGTTTGTTGAACGTTTCTCCACCGAAGATTCTCCATGCTGGCGTTTCCTCTCTCCCAAACACGTTCCGTGCAAGATGTATATGCCCACACATTGAATTATCAATTTTGAATGGTTCAAGCCATTTGAAATTTTTATTGTAAAACGAAAAATTTTTTAAAAGTTTGTTACAATGTATTGGCATCTTAATAACATGTACAGCGCTTATTCTATCGTGGGGCATATGCGACGACTGTCTGCATATTTGCATCGACACAAAACAAATTACAGGCGCGATCGCTCAGTATTAAACAACGCCACTCCTACTCGAAGTCTACCCCACGCCTCCTCACGAATCACGTGACCCAAATCAACCAATCGCTAATTTTCGTTGCATTAGCGTCGAGGCCCGATTTTCTGGGTTATTCCCACTAAAATCACTTTCAGTGATTGCATAGTGTTATATAATTTGATATTCTAAGTACATGTAATTCATATAATAAATTATTATTATTTAGTTTTATTGAAACATGAACAATAATACTAAAAATATTTGGAACGAAATCTTTCACTTTAAATTAATTTTGTTCTGCAATGCAATTTTTATAAAAGTGCAAAAACTATAATTATCAAGAAAAACGTCTAGAGTTTAAGAACTCTGTTGTAAAAATTGTAGAACACACTTCAGAAGGAAAACTATTAATCGTAATTAGTCTAAAACGCCTAAAAGAAACGTAATCAAAATCAAATTTATCGTCACCGCCCGCAACAACCACTCATGTCATTCTTATTTCGAAAAATTGCGTTCTCACGTGGTTTCGATAGCCACGTTGCCCAAAAAGCTGCTGGCCTCTTCCCGAGACCATAAATTTCCGCGACGTTAGCTTCTCGAAGATGCACTCTTCTTCTCAAAGTCTCGAAGACTGTGTTAAAAAGATGGCTGTCGTATCATTGCATGGTGTTATATATAATTTGTATAATAGGTATTCTACTCGGTCTTTAGTGTGACATTTAATTGAATCGTGGAAAAGAAAAAGAGAAACTTGAATGTCCCGATGTCAAGACTGAACTAATCCAAAGTCTTAAAAATGTAATTGGAAATGGCCAACGTCGTATAATTGGAATATCCGACCCATCGACGCCAAAGCCGAGAAACCATAATCGACGTAATGTGTTTAGCTGTCCGATTTGAATTTAGAATGACAGAAACGAGCGCAAATCTACGATCTGATTTGAATAATTTCGATTTCTCGATTGGATGGATATGAATTTACATTGGCGCTGGGTTAGAGACGTGGAAAAAGGGGCGGTGGGCAATAAGTTTACAATAATACCGCTATTTCCGAAGAAAGTGGAACGCAATTTTTACCCAAGGTTAATCGTCGAAAAAGAAAAGTGAAATTTACGTCGACGTGAACCTTTAATGCCCTGTCGATCGCGATCCTGTGCCGAACCGATTTGCAAAATGCAATAAAATAAAACGCGATATTCCAACGTTTCGAAAAAAAAAAACACCCAACCTGCAAAGAGAATTCATTCCTCGTTCCAAATTAAATTGCTTCTGAAATTTCGCAAAAACTCTTACTTTTAACACGAGCCACGAGCTTCAGTGTGCAGTTTAATTGGCAGCGAATTAATTAACAATCCCCAGAATTTTAACACGGCGGAAATATCGGAAACGAGTATCCACGGTCTTCTCAAGTTAAACTCGCGATATTTCTGATCGAAAAAAAAGAAAAAAATAGAAAACAATATTTTCACTGTGGAGCACTGTGTCGGATTTATTTTTCTCGTTTCTTTTTTTCTTTCCACTCGCGTAAATGTGCGACAGCGTAAATCGCTCGAAATTGCCTAAACACTGATCAAGAAAAATGACTTTCGTCGACGCAACGAGCTGAGGAATTTCTCAAAAGGATTTCCTATTAGGGTCTACATCTCGCAGAGATGAGATTGGACTGCATCTTTTGGACCCGTATCTGAATATCTCAAATTCCTCAACCACGCTTTTCCTAGCGTCCTTCTTTTCGCTTTGAAAAAAATCGTTTCGTAAGAGTAAAAGCGGAATAATTATTTGTCTCGGAGAGATATCGCTCTCACGTTCGATCACGTTCGAAGATTGCAAGGCGCGAGGAGGAAGAATTTGACAAGGACGAAGGGAAAAAGGCAAACGCGTCTGCGAAACTCCTCCAACTTTAATTATTTCTTTCGAGCGCGCGGGGGGGGGGAGAGAGAGAGAGGAATTGTTGAAAGTGTCGGCCCCTTTGTCGTATGCAAAGTCTTACTTGTTGAATTATGCATGAACGAATTCCTCGCGGTGTTCCCTGAATTTTCAATTACCGTAGGCAACCGGAATGATAAATTGTCTCGTTTAATCGGCGCTTTCAATATCTTGCGAACACATAACATTGATTTCACATCGAGCGTGAGAGTGACGTTTATACAAAGTACGGGACAGAGTCACGATGATTGATTACCTTCGCTATTGACAAACGCTATCGAGACGTGTGTTTTAAAATAATTTTGGAAAGAATGCGTCGTTTGTTCTACGAAAGTACACGTGTCTGTATCATTCGCGGCGTAACATCGTGTTACCTAACCTAAACCGATCGCGTTTCGACACGTGGCCCGCGCTGTACTATCAGAATTGGAACAACTGAGCAAGAAGTTTATTGTTTGAATAATTTTAACCACGAACAATCATGATGCCCCTTTTGGAGAGTACTTATACTCGCGAGCAGATTTTTTTTCTACACCAAGCACACGAAAAATAAAATTATATCAAACGAAACATTGAAGAAACAACCTTAGTGTTCTGATGAATCAAAAATTTTCATATATTTTTTTAATTAATATAAACATATTTCTCCAATAAATACATTGTTTCATTATCAAATATATTATTTTAATATTCCCACAATAATATGGATTATATGGATTAGTCTAAATAGGTCATAATTAGGTTGTAATCTATAATTTATGTATAATCTATATTAGGTTACATTGACTATTGATATAGGTTACATATATAGGTTACATTGAACTGATAAAATTTGTAAACTGTGTGCGGTCCTCGACAGAGTTTTATCGATCAATGAGGCGAAGAAGTTCTAAAAGGCGAACAATCGTATTATTACTCGACACTCGTATTCATCTTGTTCAATTGCTGATTCCATCTCATGAAAAAGAAGTAAATTTTAATCATCGCGAGGCACGCGACACCGACCAAAATGCCCAGTTTTTCGACCAGGCAGTAATGGTAGTATCTGAATCTCAAAGTAATTTTTCTGTTTCTCGGTCTCTCTTGCGCTTCCCTCTCGTTCTCTTGATCAGCCGTTGAATTCTCCGTACTACTCAAGCAAGTGCCCTTGTTCCCTGTTAACGAAAACCCCGTTGCGGTAAAATCATTACCCTAGACGCGCGTGGCAAGACAAAACTTACGTCGTTTGGTCATCCGTCCCATGCTCATTGCTCTGTTAGCGTTCTAACAATCCTCCCGCGATCGTCCTGTAACACGCGTACGAAGCAAAAAATAAAGCCTAGCACTAAACAAACAGGTCTGACTAAACCAACGCACGCCTCTTGTCTGAACTTTTTAACAATTCAGTTTCGCAAATAATTTCAAAGGGAAAACACGCGAGGTGCCTCTCGTTTTTCTTAATTTCCAAGTATTTCCAAGTCGAACGAAGCGAGGTCGAACGAAGCGCTGGAGGATATCCCTTTCCCCGGGATAAATCACCTCTCGCGGCTTCCCCGCGAACTTTTTCATCCGAAACGGCTTTCGGTTACTTACTCAAAAACTTCAAACGAGCGAAACCAAGGAGGCAAACAACGAAAGTTTTTCCGAGCAATTACGCTCAACTCGCGTGGAACGTTGTTCCCGGGATACGACATGATTTTGCAATAACCGCGTAAAATGATCGATCCGCGTGTATACGTGGCAAGTGTGACGGCTGTAATTGAAGAAACGAAATTTCAGAACGCACGGTTCCCCCCCGGAGAGAATGAGGGAAAGTTGCTCCTCGATCAGCGAAAAGTTTCCATTTGGAAGCTAAACTCGAATTCGACCGGCAAGAACGGTTCGGGAAATGTCGCCGTGCAAACCAAATACGTACGTCGAGTCCCCAATTAGGTGTCCGCATTTTTCCCCAGCAAAGCGTCTATCCCCACTCCACGCTACCTCGCCATGACGCACACCTAAAATAACTTTTGAATTATGCGTCCAATGAAAAATTATTTAATACGAAAGTTGCACGGTTTTGAGAAGGGAAAAATATGGGTTCCGAAAGAGTTATCTATTTTCAGGGTCATCTTTATTGTTTTCCAATTGGACTGTACATTTTCGTTTATCATCAAATCGAAAGAGTATTAAATTCCAAGTGAAAAAGTATCGAGCCACATTGGTCCTAAACCTAACGGTTAAAGAGATATTTGACGACAATTTGTCTCACGTTTGCTTGAAACATTAACCTCAACACACACGGAATATTTTTATACGTCATAAAATACGCCTTAAAACCCTTAAAACCTTTGTTAAACCTTAACTTTTGTATTAAACTTAAGTTTTCCATTAGACGCATAATTCAAAAGTTGCTCAAGTTACGCGAATCACCATATCGGTGAACAGTTGTCTCTCATCCCCACTCTTTCTTTCGATGCCAAGAACACCCCACCCTTCTTAAGCGTCCCAAAACGTATGGACGCTTAACTGGGGACTACCTGTGCCTGTTCTAGCGCGCGCCAATTACAGGTTCCTTTAAATTACAACAGGTTCGAAGTATCTCCCTGTGTACCGGGGATTTCGTCGCGCGAGAACGTGTAATCTCGTCACGCGTGAAATGGGAGAGAACAAAACCCGATTACAATTCCGCGCGAGCGTATTTCGACGCTTCGGAACGTTTTATCTAGTGACGAAAATGGAGACTGCCAATATTTCGCGAACGAAATTCTATTTCGCCCCGTTCGCGCGTTATGCGGAAACGTATGCGTGCATATGGTATCTGTATGTACATATGCATGTAACGTGGTAGAAATATTTCCAAAGCAACGAAATTTAAGTACCCGACTAACACTAAAGGCGACTCGAGTTTCGAAAAGGAAAAAAACAAGGGGAAGGAACAAAATGCCATCCACTCTGCCGCAACGACATGCATTAAAGCAATACGTTTCGCGCGATCACCTATAACTGTTCCGTTCGATAAAAATCTACATGTTAATACACCGGTCGTTTTACTCGCGAGGCATTTTTTTTCACTCTGACGTTTTTTGTACGCGGCTATTCCATTTATAGCGTCGCGGCGTCGTCTTTCTTTTTACGTTTCGGACGGCGCGATACATCAAACGGCAAAAGGCAAAAACAAGATACACACAACCGACGTGTCTCCGATAAAAAAAAAAAGAAAAAGAAAAAGAAAAAGAACATTCGCAGAAACCTTTTATATACCGATAATACGTTTTCCGATAAAAAAACGAAAGCCGCGCGGTAACAGCTGGGTCCGTTGGTCAAAAATCCCGCGTTGCATTATGCAATTTCGCGGGGAAGAGGAAATGAAATTATTTACATCTCACGTTCGTTCGGCGTTTGTTGCTGACAATTAAACAAGACGCGGCGCATCGGCGCGATTTTGCTGGTGAGAAGCGAGAAAATTTACGAGAGAATTTACACGCGCGATGTTTTGAGAGGAATCGATCGCGTTCACGGTTCGACCGTTTGTGAAAGCTGTATGCTGGGCGACAACGGCGATCGAAATCGCGAAATGGAAATCGGCGACGGCATAATTCGCGCGCGGTTCTGCTCGGCGGAGCGACATCGGCGACACACCGACGGTCGCCAGTGTGAACGAACAAATGATATTTCCGTATTATCGTCGTTATCGAGAAACAATAGGCGTCACCAGTGGGCTTCTATCGAACCAATAGAGCCCCCATAAAGGCGAGGCCCCCGCGAAAATATCGAGAACTCGACGTCGAACGCGACGGTACTATTTTCTAGCAATTTCACGTTCGATCATAGGATCCCCGGGATAAAATCCCCGACCAGACCTGCATTCATCACCGCGAATGCTGTTTTTTACAGACGAATGCGCTGCGTCGGCGGATGAAAAAAAAAAGAAAGTTGAAGGTTGTTTAATGTCTCTCTCTCTCTCTCTCTCTCGTTTGGTCTCTTTTTTCCTCTCCCTTTTGCCTCTTTTTCAGAGGCTGTCTCGATTTAGCTCCCACGAGGTTAAGCGATACGCCTGGATATACGACGCGTCGATACGAGCAAGTGCATTGGAGTGGAGTTTTTTGACGGATTGCCGGCGAAGAATTCGACTATTCCCCCCTCTCCCCCCCCCTCCCTCCGTTTACGACATTAAAGAACAGGACACGAATATCGATTCCCTCCTGCGCGATGTAGATATTTATTCGAAAGTTACAGCGAAGGGTATAATTGTGCCAGTGACGATGAAAAATCGTTCAAACTGATGTAATTTTGTAAAAAGAAGATCGCGATGACGATCCATTTGATCTCATTTTGATGGCCGTGAGTTCGTTTTTTTTTCTTTTTTTTTTTTTTTTTTGAAGATAATTTTACACCACAGAAATTGTGAAAACTCAAGGGAGAAATATTATAAAATTTCTCGAAAGTTTCTTTCTAGATCTGCCATCGTTTCGAAGATGTTAAAGTTCCTCCTTCGTGATTTGTTCTACAATCATTTCTTTTTAATGTTTCATCGAATGTTCGAAAATCCCAACATTTTGTCATCCGATCCTAATTCAACATTTCAAATTCCAATTCTATATTCCGGATTCCAAATTCAATAAAATAGTAAAAAAGGGAAAAAATTGAAATCGCACGAGTTCACGAGACAAATTGTTCAGTGTTTTTGCGCACGTTTAAAGCAAAGCAAGCGATGTAAAAATCATTTTCGAAAAGAACAAATTTACAAGTACGTCAAAGTTTAACGAGCTTTAAAACGAGAGTTATATGACCTCTCTTTGTGAAGTTATATCAATTCAAATTATCGACAACTTTTCATCGTCACTGATACATACAACTCATGCCCTTCACTGTACATAGAAATTTCACGATTGAAGAAATTTGTCTCGCAAATATCGAACGATAGAAGCCCAATATTTTAATTAAACAGAGCGAACATTAATAAATTTCCAACGAGTCACCATTTACCATTTTGATCTTAGGCTTTGTCTCTCCATAACGAAAACCACAAAAGTCCAGCAAAACATTGATCAACGCAGGGAATTCTTTTTTACCACTGTCGTTACTTTCGCTCCAAACCTGGCAGCGAGAGTCTTCTCTCGGAAGGGAATTAAAATTAAAAAAAAGAAAAAGAAGCATTCCCTTGATCAATCTAAATACCTCTGATCCGAAACGCTTCGATCCTTCCGCCGTAACCGGCAGTGTTTCTTCGCGTTTCCTTATTAATCGCAAGGCTACGGTAGCAACGATAGTAATTTCCTCTTCCCGTCGAAAATTAATGAAACAAGAGAAACCGGTTTATCGCGAGTGTCGTGCGTCTCACTTTTACAGGCTATTTACAGGCAGGTAAACTGTCGGAAATTATCGATTAAATACCTGGATGATCTTGTACTATCACGGTTAACTGCGTGCTGCTTCGAACACCGATGCATCCAATAACGTATCTACGTACACAATGTTCGCTTGTCACGCGACAATGACATATTAGCACCGAGGTAAAACCTCGGCGCGCAGTGTAAATTCGATAATATTATCTGTCGCTTTTCGTAAAACGAAAAAAGGCAGCAGCGCGCGTGACTATTTTTTCACTAATTTTTTTTTTACCGTCCGTTCGGCGAGGCCGAAATTATCATACCCTTTACACAGTAAAAAAACGTTGGAGCCTCGACTTTCTCTCTCTCGTGATGTTTAACGCGCGGAATGGGAACTACCCGGTAAAATAATCAAACGTAAATTCAAACGTCGCCGCCAACGTGACACTGATACGATAAAAAGATTTGAAGTTACGTTTGGCGAACGAGAGGCAGAGGCGAGAGATTTCGTGAAAAATGGTAAAAATTTCGGTTGGCCGTGCGTGACCAGGGTCCGATACAGCGGATCGTTTGCTCGCGAAACACCTCCCCGGAATTTCTCTCCGCCTTTCAACCTGCTCTTTATGTCTTCCAACTACACGCCGATTTCTACACACACTATTTCGTAGTGGCCCGAGTCCCTTTTTCCACAAAAATCAAGCTAGTCGTTTTAATATTTACATTTCTAAACAAACTGTAGCTAATATACTTAGAAAATCGCCAAGATCTTGTACACAGACACTGAACTAATAATTAATAGTACGATAACAATTTTTATTTTGAAAGTGGTCCAAGTCCCATTTTAAGAGTTTCAAACTGATATGACGCGGTGAAATTTTATGAGAGAAGAACTATATTTTTTATCATCAAAGTAGTAGCGTTAATTAGCTCGGACGGTGATTTTTTTAAATAATAATAATAATAATTAAATACAGAGGATATTTCATTTCAACTAAACTTCTAGAGGACACAGTTTTTAAAAAATACTAATGGAGAAAGGGTAAATTGGTTAAAAATATGTTGGGTGCGATTTTTGAGAAACTGAACCATATAAAACGTTCTGCAAAACATCAATGAATAAGAATGCACTATTCGAAACTCTGGGGGAGATCAAGAAACATTAATTAATATTAAACTGTATTAAACACCACTGTATAAAAACATGTGAGATCAATCGCAACACTAAAATAAGACGATATACCACCATAATTATTTTAAATCTCTCCCGCGTACGCAAAGTGAGGAAGAATTATAAATTACAATATTGTTTTTTATTTCTTTCGAGGGACTCGTGCCTTTTTAAAAATTAAAAAAATTATTTCGCTAATTTTGAAAGTGGCTCAAGTCCATCAAAAACGTGTCATTTTCTAAACAGTGTTTATCACACTAATTGTGTTGGTAAATTGTACACCCATAAAACATTACACCACCATACGTATTTTCAAATTGATCAAAACGCAAACCGTTGAATATCTTGATTTAAAGATAAATGCACTTGGACCACTTTCAAAATAAACGGCTCGTATATATTACGACAGCGTGTATAGACATATATTACGATTAAATCGATAAGTTCTGGTTTCGATCATGGCGCTCGTTGCAATATTGATCTTGCGCCCGAGACGAGCCGCGAGCGAAGTAAATTCCGAGATCCGATTTTCGAAGGAGCCGTAAAGGAGGAGTAATTTTCAAGACTATCGCCAGATATCGTTAACCTCCGAATCTCTAAAACTGCAGAGGAGATCCTCCTTCGCAGGGGAAACTTTTATCCCATTTTGCGTTTCCTTTTTTTATGAAAAATGCGACGGCAGAACTGCTGCCTGGCAAGGACAGAAAATTAAACTGAGATTGCGCTGCCCCGTTTCGAATCCACGAAATCTTTTTTCCCCCTTTAAAAAAAAAAAAAAATGAATTTTCTCGTATATTCCCCTTAAA
>KQ435709.1:577028-600844 GCA_001276565.1 Melipona quadrifasciata
CACCACCGACCGTGTCGTTCGTTATTGCTCGCTCTTTAAAGAACAAGATATTTACGCCCTTTTTCGACCCACTTTCATCTCCGATTTATCCCCGTCCAGGCAAATACCGTTTTATTCCATTTTTTAAGAATATATATATATAATTATACAATTTACACGTTTATACAATTCGACGTTTATTCGAAAGCACCGCAACTTGTCCAGCTAGCATGGAATTCAATTTTTAACTTGGGCTAGGTGATGCAGTCCCTGAGATTAAGTAACCTTTTTGTTGCATATAAAAATGTAACAGATTAGGTGCTTAGTAGCTCGAGAAGTAAAACGTAGGTGATGACTGTTGCGCAATTTTCAGGAAAAATTTCAAAAAACCTGCTGTAGAGACTTCCGTCTGTACCTCTGACCGTTATTTATAGTTTTCAAGATACCCTTATCTCGCAGTTCCTTTGTATCTATTTTATGACTGTCCTTCAATGTAAATTTTATTACACTACCGACATTTTTACTCGTTCTCTCTTTTGAGGTATTCTTTTTTTCTTTCCTTCTTTTTATCAATTAGAAAGCAAGAGTTTGTCGAAAGCTTGCAACACACCGCGTACAGTAGCGCGGTAGGCCTGTCGTAGGCCTACAATACTGTACAATAAATCGTTCAATTCAGGCTGCAATTGTAGCATGTGACGTATCACGCGACTCGGGGGCGATTCGCTAGGCAGAGCCATCGTTAGTATCGGATATCGATTATGCACAGGTACCTCTCGTGTAAAATTTATCACTCAAAAAGATGAATTTAGCTGTGCTCTCGTTTCCAACGATCGTTGCAAGCTACAAATAAATTACGAGGCAATATACGTACAGACAAAGATCGCTGCCTACCGCTACATCGAATCGCTTCCTAGAGACCTGTGTGAAACGCGGACGTCCGAGTCGCGTGACAAGAGTTCAAGACCCTAACCCAAGTTTCTCGGAAACTCGGCGACAAGTCGGTTACGGGAAAAATATAAAAGCTTCCGAGGCAAGGAAACAGCCTCCCGTGGACGAGCCCTTATTTTTTTCGACGAGGAATTCCATCAGGCTAAGCCAACGGCAAATTTGCCGTAGCTCTCGTCAGGCCTCTTTCGTGGGGTTCGCAAATTTAAGAGAGGGGGCAGAAAATGGAAGGATTAGATGACTGCGAGGGAGAGGAGGATTTGGTAGAAAACGCGGGACCCACTTAAGGGCGGAAATTTTCGTTGAAAGTCGGCAAATAAATAATTCTCGAACGAGGCACTTCCGCGGGACCGAGACCCACCTTTCCCTGGTACAAACTCCGTGCCACGGGTTCTCTCCATCCTCTCCATTCCCAGCCGAGCCAGATCCAACCAGCGACCTTCCTCTCCCCGTGGGACAGCCACCCTTATCAGCCCCATTGATTTACATCTCGAATTGTTCCTGCGGGAACCCGCCTACCTGTCGCACTTCTTCCGTTTCCCCCTGTTTTTCTTTGCCGACATTCGGTTCCATCACTTCGCTCTCCCTTTTATTCTCTCGCCTCTCGCTTCTGCACAATATACGGTCTACGATCTTTCGTCTCTCAATCCACGAGTCACCGATGCTTCTCAAATGCGATAAACGAGCTGTTCTATTTATATACGTTGACGTTGCAAGATCTTTTTATCTTAGAGTCAAACACATTCTGTGCATTCTGTACATTTATACCATATAGTTGTACTTTTAATCTTCTATCAACCGTGCCTGAGTCTAGCTTGATCCATGTTCATAAGGATCTCGTTGAATTCTCGAATTCCTTATATTCAAATAGTAAAGTTTGCAATTGCAAGTCTTAACTACGCTAACTTAGTTTTAGTCTATTTATATCCAAAAACTTTGTCCTTTCTCCATTATTATTATCAAGTTTTACATGTTTTATGACAAAGTATTTTTGCACTTCATCCATGTATCAGATTACTTATATGTTAGGTTTAGGAATTCATAGATAATAGCTTTGTACTAAATAAATGAAAGTATTTGCAAATTTTACTTCTTGGACAAATGTTTCTTTTCGTAATAAATAACAATATTTGTAATAATACTACATATTGTTATCAGGTACTAATCTAATGTAAACAAACTTACAAAGAACCGCGTCTCAAGCATAAAAATTTTGTTCGAATTACAAATTTGCAGGCACTTTTATTTCCACTCTATGTCTCTTTCACCTGCGATTCCTACTCAAAAAAATAGTATACTCACGGTACAGCGGATTACAGTATTTCGACGAATACTGCGCGGCACTTTTTAGAAAAGAATAACGAGAAAAACTGGAAACCCGCTCGCTGATAATGAGCAAAAATCGAGTACGAATAAACGAGGCTATTTTGTTAATAGATTTTTCAATGAGACGAGAAGATTCACGGCCGATATCGCGTTTAATGGAGCAGAAATACGTTCATTGCGAGACGAATCCACGCGATCCTCGTACATTTTTGGTTTTTGCGCTGTTCATTCTCAACCGTGTCTACGATATCTTTCTGCGCACTTGGATCTCTTCGAGCTCGTTACCGCGTACAATCAAAATTACCAAATATATATATCGTCCGTTATTCCCCTATTTAATCCAGCCATTTTTCGCAAAAACATTTAATAATGCGTTTAACGCCAACTTCTTGAAAGGCCGCTTTCGCTATTTATTGGCGCGTTTCAAGCATTTCCAAGCCGTCGAAAGTTAGAAGACTTTCAAAACGTTCTCTAGCGTCCGGAGCTTTCAGAGTTTTAAAGTTCCCCGCAATCTCAAAAGTTTGGTTTTCTTAAGATATTTACCATACTTTCCACTCGCGATCGTTCTGAGAAATTATTTTTCCATATTTAAGCCTGCGTGCTTGGAACGTTTCGAAGCCCGATCGACTCGACTGAAAATGTAGCTAAAGATCAGAACATTTCAGCTCGTATTTCAGTTACGTATTCGACACACACTGGCAGCGTGCGTGCGAAATAAATCAATCACATATTCTCCGACGATGCAGACGCAAGATTAAAATTACGATCATTCGATACGGCGTTAATTACTCATTCGTCAAACGGTTATACAACGGTTAGAAATCCCAATCGGTAAAATTAACTTAACAATAACGTTGATTTTATCACTCTAGCAAATTAAGCTCTGTGCTACCAAATTGATTAATATCTTTCAATGCTGAACATCATAAATATGATTTGTAGCCGTTATCGATTACGCATTAACACTTGCCATTGTGAACCAACAGCTCATTTGATCCGTTTGATTCTATTTCCTGTATAATTAGTATCTTGTCGTCCGTTACATTCCACGATACATGTAAATCATTAGGCTTGGGGGTCAAAAATGTGATTTTTACTTTTGGAATTTAATGTTCTTTCGATTTACGATGAGAAAAATAATGAAACTGAACATAATCAATAAATTGGAAATTGAAAAAAAATAAAGATGCCTTGCTTAAAATCGTGCAACTTTTGTATCGAACAATTTTTCATTAGACGTAATTTAAAAGTGATTTTAGCTGTGCAGGTTGCGCGAATCACCCTGTATGTTTCTTTGATTTGGTTACGTCGCACACTCAAAACGCGAGAGGAATATCGAGAGAAATATCGTCGGAGCAACGAGAAAGAAACGCTAGTTGGTACTAATTCTCTCCGTTCACCGTACTGCTTTTGCAGGCTGCGTCGAAATTCGATTTCCTCTTTCCACCAGGACACAAGTAACTCCATTTTTCCACGATCGCTCCGCGGATACACGATTAACCCAATCGCACCCAAAGGTGGAACAATCAGCAATAAATATATATAGAGAACGATATAACGCGTTTGGCGACAATTCGTTTTGTGACTGTTTCGCACGACGCGAAATTTCTACGGCGAGCGTGAACGGATGTTACACGTACACGGTGGAAAGAAAAACTTGTCCGTGGCTGTCGTAGATAAATTCTACACCTTCGATCTGATGGAACCTACCTTGAATTTCAAGTGTTTTTATTGTATTCTACTCATCAGAAAGGTAAAACTTTTCCAAAAAGCCTTAATCGTTTAATACTCTGAATACGCGTGAGTGCTAACAGCGACTTTATGATTTTGGACTCATGGATGTCTACTTTGTGTAATTCTCGCATTAGGTTTCACTAACATTCGACTTATCATAGTCGTGGCACCAGTGTGAGTCTAAATAATCAGATGATAAAGCTAGTTGTTAACATTAGTCGAATGTGCGTCCAGAACCATAAAGTCGCTGTTAGAACGCACGCGTGATTAAGAAACTTTTTTGTTATTTTTCAAAAGAACTGCGATCTATGATTCCTTGAAAAAGCTGACGAGCAGAATACAACGCAAAAAAAAATGCAGTTTTCTTAGTATATTGTTTAAACAAAAGGTTCTTTCGCAAAATTATATATATCACAAGAAACATTAATTTCATCAGTGTATATAAAAATAGTATTCTCAATAATTTCCAAGATGTTTGACAAATGTACCCCTAAAATCTAAAAATAAAAAAAATGGGGCAAATATTTTTCTGAAAACTACGTTTATGCCAAATTCCATCAAAATCGATGATTCGCACTTCACTGTGTACGTTTTCTTGTCAGTGATCGACAACTTCTACCGTATGCTATCTGCGATAGGTATCAAAGTCTGCCGTAGCGAAAGGATTAAATTAGTCCCAACAGAAGAAACTTACTACCCAAGTGAAAACAATAGGAGCAAGTAGAAAAAGGGGAAAGAAGACGAAAAGAGAGTGAGGGAAAAAAATCAGAGGGGGGAGAAAAAGGTATTAAGAAAAGGAAAGGAAAACTAATTTGCCTTTAGTGGAAATGATTGCACGGTGCAGGAGAGTCGAGTACCGGTGTTTGCTCTCAAGAGATTAAGAGCTACCTATACGGACACTCTGGCCTCTGTCTGCGTGCTTCCATCGGGACAACCCGAAAGCAAAAGGAACCACGTCAGAACCACGAGAAAAAAAAGGAAAGAAAAGAAAAGAAAAGAAGAACAAAAAGCAAACGGGGTTTCAAGGAGAATGCACCCGGCACGTGTTACATTACATGCAACCGTGCGACTGTTTCCCCGATTCCAGTTGAACTCGTGCTCGAATCCATGGACAAACAACGTTCGAGGATCTTCCTGAAACGAAAAGGCGTTTCCATCGGGATCCCTTTCCCTTATTTACAGTGGGTTTTCGTCCCCTTCTCGAACCTTCTCCCAATCTGTTCCTTGCGTTACGCGGTATTTATACTTTTATTTAACTGAGAATTGACTTGAAAAAAAGAGGAATGCTAACTTATAAGTCACAGGTGGAAGAAAAATGAGAGAAATGAGGAATCTGAGGAGGAGATCTTAACTGAAATATTTATCACGTTCGATCTAATCGACTGACGGGCTGACGAGACGCGCAAGTTTTCGAACTTTATTGAACATGCCCTCCTGCAGTGATCCCGCAGGGTGGTGGTGACTCGAGTAGACTCGACAGGGGGGAGCTACACCGGTTCTTTCGGAAGTTACCTTTTGTTCTCAGGTAGCGAACTTTCGACTTACTTATACATACGGATGGCAAACCTTCCCGGAAGCTGCAGATCGACGGAATCATAATTTTAGTCGCGACAGCGCGAACGTTGGGGCGTACATTTGACTAAACCTCGGAAAAAAAGCGGGAAGCAGGAATAATAAGTTTGTTTAATCTTGCATTAAAACGCGACGCGAGTCTCGGACAAAGCAAAGCCAACGCATCGGTAACCGAATGTTCCAAATCATGGACGTCCAACCTTCAGATCTTCCGGGCCTCACTGGCCAAAGAAAATTTGTCGAAAGCCGCATATATAGTTTACATATTTTTTTATCAGTTCAACGTAACCTGTATTATTTACGAGGATGTTAAAGCAACGATACGTCGGTTAGAAAAATACACATTTACATTAATTAAGAAAATGTATGAAAATTTTTAATGAGAACGCTGAGCTTGTTTTTTAGACACCAGCTGGTCAATATTTGGTATAGGTAGCGGCAACACGAGATGCTCGTCTAAAATTTTTGTTCGTGTTTCATTTTTCGTGTGCTCGCAAATATAACGTTACGAACATTCGTGATTGAAATTATTCAATTAATGAAATTCTCGTTTAATTGTGTCAACAATGTTGGTTGTACGGCGCGTTCCAAACGAAGCGAGAAACTTGGGACAACGCGAGACATCTGACTCTTCAAAAGAAGAGAAATTAGTCGTTGCGCCTTTCGTTGAGAATTTCTCCGGATTTCGTGGCTCTCCCATGGATCCCAGTCCCTCGTTCTCTATTTCTTGGTCGCCACGCAGTCGCCAAGTTGGACGGAACTCGTTATCGGATAGAACGGCCGATTACCGCCTCGTCTCGAGTTCGTCCTCGACTTTTAACGCGATTATACGTTGCTGAAACGCTAAATTGCACGACGCAACGAGAGAGAGTTAACTCCGCTGTGAAAACTGCAAGTTCCCTACGACGTACCTACGAACAAACGAACCAACTGGCGAAAGATAAAAATGCATTAGGTTGCACGGCGCATCCGAGAACTTTCACCGCGGTACGCGTTGTCCTTACACCGCGAGAAGTGCCAATCGATCGAGCCTCGATTCTCAACTAGGCTTTCGGAAACTGTGAGAGAAAGAAGTCTGCACTTTGGCAGCCTGGTAACATCGCGACAAGTTCGAATAAAAAATTCCCCTGCTATCGGGAAACAATCGTTAAACGTCGCGCGTGACGTTTAATCGATAAAATCACTTAACGGCGCGAAGATCTACTCGGCTGAAAAAAAATTCTTGCGTGCAAAGTAATACAGGCGGTACGCGGCGTTTGTATCGAAACGTACAGGGTGGGGAAAAAAGTTTGTCCGCGGCTATCGTTAGATGATTTCCACACCTTCGATTTGATGGAAAGAACCTAAATTTTTTTGTATTGTGTACTACTCGTCGGGAAGGTAAAACTTTCCCAAAGAACCTAACAGTTGTTAATCATTTAACATTATGATTCTGAACGCGTGAGTGCTAACAGCGACTTTATCGTTCTGGACGCGTGGATGTCTACTTTACGTAATTTTCGTATTCACTAACATTTGATTTATCATAGTTTTAGCATCAGTGAGTCTAAATAATCAAATGATGAAAGTAACTGTTAACATTATTACATCCACGCGTTTAAAATCATAAAGTCGCTGTTAGCACGCACGCGTTCAGAGTATTAAATGTTTAAGAAACTTTTTCAAGAGAACTATTAGGTTTTTACCGTCGTGACGAGTAGAATACAAACCTTGAAATTCAAGGTCGAGGACAATTTTGCGTCAGATTCTTTACAAAGGTGTAGAATTCATCTAACGATAGCCACGGACAAACTTCTGTTTCCACCCTGTACATCGACGGAAACGCGTTATCGGGCTGTTTGAGAGTGAAATAGCAGGAGAGCTCGAGGAATCAATCGAGCTTGAATATTTGAAGCATTCGGAATCTGTAAATAGCCAAAATTGCGCCCGCACTAGTTCAAATAAACCATCTTCCTCGAATCCGTTCGAGCAACACCTCGATTCCCTCGAGCGTCTTAACATCGTAAAAACGCGCGTGCCCTGGATAAATTTACAGCAACGCCGGCGCTACAAACTTTAGATTATGCTCGCTTTTCAAGAAAATCTGCTCTCACGAAAATTCACCAAAACTGAATGCCCTGAACCGAAAGAAAGTTATGAGATCGCTCAAGTCGCCTCGGCTCGAAGTCGCAAATAAATTTCACTTTAACCAAAGTGAAATTTGATCCGGTGGAAAGAAGAACGAGGACTTAAAAATTCTATTTAAATTCTATGGGACAACGTAATCGCTGCGCTCGATTCCAAAACTAATTATTTCAAAATTACATTTGGGATAGTAAGCGTTCCAAAATTTTCGACTGTAGACACAAATTGAACGCTACCTGATACCACTATTACACATCAGGCAAGTAATTGCAGCTATTGTATGTAATAGAAACAGCTAACATTCTACACTACATTATTTTTTACCCAACTATGCAGCTAAGCACTCGGTCATCATAACGATCGTTTTCGCATCGCGATCCCGTAATTTATAATGGAAAAAAAGCGAATATTAGCGAATATTGCTAAGCTTTACTACAATTATTTCGCTCCTGATTTCTCGCATAACCGAGCAAAGAGGGAAGGAAGAGAAAGCAGCAGATCCGACTGCAATTCGATTAAAAATGTAACGAAGCTACGGGTGAAAATTTAAATAAGGGAGGAAGAAAGAGCGTGTAAGAGCGAGGAGAGATTAGCGATCACTCTTGCAGCTTTATCTCGTAAAAACGAGAAAGGAGAATCGACGAAGGGAACGAGAGGTTCAACGGAGGAACCGGAAGGGTCGAACCAATCGTTCACCTGTTCTAGCAATCGCACACCTGTAAACGTGGCCACTGCTGCTAAACCAATCGTCTCGGACGAATCGTTGTTTGGCCAGTTTACGAGCCCTTGCTCTCCACGGATATCGATTACCGATCGCCTCCGCTACCGACTCCTTCTAATTCTAAAAAATGAACCAGAGACTCTCCGCAAGCTTCGACGAAAGGTCCGCGACTCGTGCGAGCGGGGATCCTCGATGTCGAGTTACAGGAGAAAATCAACTTTCCCCGAAGAATATTCCTCGGTAGCTCTCGTACTTTTCCCTCGAGATTCTCAAACGAGGAGTTGAATTTGTTCGACCACGGCATAATTATCCACTCTGCCGTATTCTTTTGCAGCTAGCTGATTCCAGCTGACGATGAACAAAAATTATCAACGATAATCGTTTTACTGATGAATCGCGTTTAAATATTTCCCCAGGATACTTTCTCTCTCATCTTTTGCTATTTTTCTTAATTCGCTCAAAAAGATCATCATTTTTGTCTTTCAATTCGATCGACAACGACGAAGATCATTAGATCATAAATATCTTTTGCTTTTGTTCACAAAATCGGTTTTTATTAGAACCACCGAGTTTTGTTCTTAGCTATCCTGATCAACATAACAGAACTTTGCACTGGTAGATTCTATCACTGTTTTGAAATAATGGAGAATAATCAGAATTTTCAAATAATAATAATAATTATTCTCAAAGAAATCTGTATCTGTATAAGTGATAGATACAGAGTTTAATGAATTTTCATAAAAATTCATTTAAAGAAGACAATAATAATAAGAAATTTGAATAGGACTCTACAAACTGTCTCTAATATTCATTTTACATGTTAGAAAATGCATTATTTTATTGAGTTAACTTAATTTCATCCTGTGTTATTATTGTCGTATATTTCTTTGATATAATTGAGCCAGTTCACAGCAGACTAGAGGGAAACGTAAAGAGAACGAGCCTGAACGACGTAATGAAAACCAAAGAAAACCTCCAGCCGACCATTTGAAGGCCAATTTGCATATTCTATTGACCTTTTCGAGCTTCGCTAGATCTGTTATTGGTGTAACTTTACCTTTCAAAGTGTTCCTAATATTACACTCCAGCTACTCGGCCAACTTCTCCCTAGACTTTTGAATGTTATCTCAATAGACGGTGTGAGTGTCCCCTTGCATGTTAGATTCAAACGTACGCTTACACGCACATGTTTGAATCCAACGTTCTTTACAGTGCTATTCAACCTCGATTATTGGAATACCATTTGACCTAACACTCAACTATTCTAAAACCGTTCAATCAACAAAGGTTACCAACAGTTTCACCAACGAGTTACGCGTTTTGATGTTATAAATTGTAGGAGTGAAAGGCAGTTCATTGTTAATGTTCAGAAATCAATTAAAACGTCCCTGAAACTCGGCAAAGTTTCTCTATACTTACAAAATCTGCAGCAGCTCAAGAATCGAAAATGACATGATGTTCTCAAATTTTTCAAATTTTATAAATGTTACAAATTTAAAAGTTGTTTAATACATTTTTGTGTTCCACGATTTGGGGATCTTGTAAGTTCAGTGCAAAATTATCAGTTCAATGTAAAAACTCAATACAATTAATCCTAATTAATCAAAATGTAAAGCAATGACATTTTAAAAATTTTCTGGATACATGAAAAAAAGAAAACAAATCGATAGCCAAAAGAGCTATGCAAAATATAATCGTTATCCTTCTTATAATATAAATATAAACAGTAAATTAACCATCTATTAATTTAAGATAATAAAAAATAAAAATCTATTCGAATTAAAAATTTTGATAATTACAATGTTAAAACTTTTAAATTTCGTTTCAATAAAAATTACTAATACTTCAAACAAAAGTGAAAATGTTAAAGGAAAAGAAAATAAATATAATAGAATAAATTTATTTTTTTTTATATTTTTCTTAATTTTTTTAAATATTATTTATTACAAAGAATTCGGAATATTTAATTGATATACCTATTTCAAATATTATTATTAACATTTCCTAATATTGCCAAAAACCTTTGCAAAATATTCCTTTGCAGTATAATTGATTTGTAAAAATTATACTCTGAGTATATCCATCTTGTGTTTCAAATATGTATTTCATATTCATCAAAGATGGCAGTAGTTTTCTGCAAGTTAAACGAAGCCCCTGCGCAATACACGAAAGATGCGACTGCGCAGAATGCGTTCAAATCTATCCGTAACAATATATACGTTCAAATCTATTCGTATAATAATATTCGTATCTATTCGAAAATAATACATTTGGAAAAACTATTTGGAAAAAGATATCAATTATCCGATAAAAAAGATGAAATAAAACGATGTACTCATTAGAATCAATTAAATATTACGACTAAATGTATGATTAAATATTAAATATCATTAATGACTTACCGTTGCGCCATTTTGACTTTCGTAACGGTCGTCTCTAATGGCTGGAAATTTTCTCCGCAATCAACCAATAATCTGTACAAAAGCAAAGCAAAACGTTCAAATAGATGCATAAAAAGAATAAATAAAAATAAAATTGAAGCAATGATCCAAGTTGAAAACAAATACGAAAACTCACAATAAAAACTACCAATAAATATGACCAATGAAAAAATGATCAAAGGGAAAGATGTAATATAGTGATAAATTGTGATAATATTTGACAAATAAAACGTAAATTGAGTAAAAACGTACGTTAGTTAAAGAAAGTTGAGCGCAGCATGCATACAATCGGTGAAAAGATGACGATGAAAGAATTACACAGTTAATAAATGTCGCGCGCGAAGTGATACGTCTTTGTACCACAATTTTCGACACTACCTATCCTCCGCGCAACAGGTTTGCGTCGCCAACTAATTTCGCGGGTGGGAGAGGGGAGTTGAACGAACACGACATGGCTGATTTACAAAAAAGCAAAAAGTGTATCGAATAAAAATATATTTATATTATTCATATAACATATTTATAATATAATCGTAAATCTGAGATGTACTGACTTAGTCAAATACTTTAATAAATCACTGAGAACACATACAATACATTTCTTTCTAAATAAATAGACATATTTACATATTTATACATACACATTTCTAATCTCTAAAGATACTAAATTAAATATGTATATATAATGACTCTTTTAAACAAAGCTTACTGCTAGCTAAAACTAAATTGCAAACATACTCAATAATGCAGATATGGATCTAAAAGGTATTAACTGTAATCTTTATATGAAAACTTTGGAATAATACTAAATACGTTTTGCTATGCTTCCCGCCTAAACTTGACACTCGCAGTACTATTGCATTCCAACAGATAGAGAATCGTACATTTTTTAATTGCACATTTCACCGTTTTACTGGCGCTGCAATCTTTGTTTAAGCGCGCATTTTTATGAATATGAATATTGTGTAACTCGAGACAAGAAATTAAAAAATTTTTCAAATCTTTTTTGTTTATTAAACAAAGACAGTTAATCTATTAAAATATCTGTAATTTTATTTTTTAAACTTTTATCCAAGTTAAATAAAGTGTCTCGATTTTACATCATAGTTTCAAGTTCCAAATTTAATGAATTTGACTTGTTTAATTTAGTAATATGTAATTATATTCAACAAAACTTTTCTATTATGTTAAATACTGCTTAAAATTGCAGTGTATCTGCAGTTTCGTAAGAACAGTACTATTGATTTTATCGTCTTTGACGATTGAGTTGGATATAATTCACTATAGCGAATTATAGAGGGCGTAAGAAGAGGCTCTGTGTTTTTTCATGGTCGGTATTTCAGAACGTGAGACATAAAATCACATACATATGTATAATACCATGTTCATTCTGTTCTTAGTCAATATCGTAGAGGAAAATAATTTTCTCCTTCGGAGAAAGACGTTCTAGTCTTCAACCCAGAAGATATAAATGTTTTTTTAAACATGTGTGGTAACCAGTGATTTCCCAATATCCTTGCGAAAAGACGCCGTTCCTATCATAACCTGATCGTAAATCATTCTTCAAGAATTACAATTTATGGAACTTGTTTTTGATGTTATTACATTTCTATGCGAAAACATCGAACAAAATGTTATTATGTCAGCAATAATTTTTATAGTCATCCAAAAACTGGTAATTTACTTATGAGTTTCCCGTGAGTAACTTGATCGCGATTAAATTTTAACTGTTGCAGGAGCGGAGAGTTTCTGCTTCCCTTTCTCTGTACACGGCACTTTAAGGTACTGTTACAATCAAGCCAGATTCAGCTGATCCTTGCTGTATGCAAGAAATTTCATTTTAGATTGAATCGGGTATAAATGAATGCCGTGCAATTACACAAGTACAATGTAATCAGGAAACAGTTCGGAAAGTTTAGATTGGTCATACCTATCTCTCTGTTTATAATTATTACAAGTATCTTTCACAAGTTACAGATATATGCAGAATATATCATCTCGATGTTATAAACAGCTCGTAAGAAATTTATTAATATTTATTATTAATGTAATACATCAATATTGGCAATATTTTAGCCTTGTGTTCAATTAATTTCATACATTCTTATTATTTTATTTCAAATATTAAGTGAAAATCAAATATTTGACATATATTAGACGGAAAATATATGCATATAAAAAGTACATTAGTACGAAAGTCTTCTGTCGATGAATTTCAGAATAAAAAGCGATAAAGTGTCTAGGAGAAAGTTACATTCGATACGCTTCGTTAGTTACGAAAGAAAAGTCAAAGACACTTCGTACATATTTCTACACTCGTGTCTTATAAAATCTGCCCAAACAAGTTTTCTGCTAATATTTTTCTTCAGAATAAATAATGAACGAGTAATAATACAGATTCGCTAAAATCCATTATATCGACTGTATTGTCAGTAATACTGTAAACAAGTTGGAATAAGCGATAAAAGAAAATACCAAAAGCTAACGTGAATAAAATGAAACAAAATTTATTAATTATGAACATTTAAATGTCTAATCACACACATGATTACACATTAAACAAAGATGATATGATTTTTATGATGATATCAAGATCCCGATGCGGGACATATAAATTCAGAAGATTTTTTATGGTTTCTTGTCATCGTCCTTGTACCAATCCTCACTATGAAAAGGTATAATTTTTTTATTAAATTTTCTTTAGAATTATTATTGTATATTTTTTTTAATTATTTAATACGTACCAGCCGGGAACATTTTCAGGTGCATCGCATCTTTGCTGTTCCTCATTATAAACAGTTCCGTCGCTACAACCTTGTTCACGTGGCGTTACTCCATTCAAGCAAACATAAAACTTCTGACAATCGTCTGGATGGGCAAATTTAGGATGATCGACAACCATTCCTCTAGTGTCAACCTGACTTTCTTTCGGACATTCGAAACCATCCTTCAACTTTTTGTCTACTACTCCACATCCCTACAGAAATATATAGAAGTAATATATACGTACTCTCGTAGAGAATAGATTGTTGTTACGGTACACATCATTTTTCATTTACTATATATACTATCAAATTGGGATATTCCCAACTCCAAGTCTAGACGAACAAATGCTAAATTATGTGTTTAAAGTACAGGGCAATATTTACTTCTCGACCAGCACTGTCAGGCCATACACACGTGCCACTATATTCATCGAAGTGCAGTCCAGTGGTACACGTAATTTCGATAGCTTCGCCGTCAATGCAATTGTAAAAGATATTACAAACAGACGGATCTGGATGAGCGAAGAAACCGTTCCTTCGCGGACACTTCTTGGTCGGTTGAGGTGGTTCTGCACGGGTAAAAGAAACATAACGGTAATATTGAAAGCACTTTCATTATTTCTCGTTATCGAATCCTGTATGTCAAGGACATTAACCGCAAAAGCCAATGACGTAACGTGTCGCACTCGGGCAGCTCAATTTTATTCCAACGAATATTTTCAGTACTTGATACAGATATTTATTGCAAGAATATAGAAAATGATCAAATTATGATGGTCCAGAATTTATTTAATGTTATTAATAAAGATTACTAAATTCTTATGTAACTTTGAGAGAATCCATAACGATAATCTTACGTAATTCAAGACGATCTCCACAATCAACGTTGAATACATGATCGCATTTGTTCACTTTACGGTTGAGCGGGTCAAAAACCAGTCCGTCTGGACAAAGCTTCTCCGTGGCGATGCCATCGATGCATTCATAATATTTGTCGCATTGCTTTGAATCCTCATACTGGCCATCTTTGCTCGGGCAGTTGAATGCACCGTCTGCAACAAGTTTCACATAAATGAAAGTTTACTCTTTTTATGCAATAATGAAATTTTCTCCATTTTTTTTCAAACGCAATGTTTATTTAAGAAACGCCGATTTGTCAGTCGTCTGCGTTTCACATTCACAAATATACTTTCACTTTCTTTCATTTCTTCTCAATATGAAGTTTCTATTATAGCGAAAATAAAATTTCAGAGTATTTACGAGCTGTCGGAGCTTATTTATGATAATCGATTAATATTTATATTATTTAAACAGAATATTTTATCACAGGACTGAAAATTGGGCAGATAGATGAAAATGTCGACAAAATTCGATTCTCAGGCAGTGACTTGTTTTCACTTTGTAAAAATCTAGAATACAAAGAGAGAAAGAAACTGGAACAAATTTCTTAAATTTCTCCACGTTACTTGCGACATTTACTTTGTAAGATATACCGGAAATCAATGCCACGCTTCAAGAAGCATATAAAGCAGCTTGGCGAGAAGTGCTGTAGCATACACGAGGTAGTTGAACCAGCCTAACTTCTCTTTCTGTCCCATGAATCTCAAGTCGATCAGTATTGTTTTATTTCTTCATGTAATGAATCGGTTTTACATGTGTTCAAAGACGATAACCACTGTAGATACTTATGCAACTCAGCGAGTAGCAGAGATCTGACATTTACGCTTTAGAACGATTTAGAAAGTTTAGTCCGACTGTTTCTTACACACTCTCCAGGCGAAATGAATATCTTTAAGATTACTATATTAAAAGATAATTTTTCTCCGTAGGATGGGCAACAAGTTTGAGACATTTAAACAGTTATGAAATTTTACCGGTTTCACGCGATGATTATGATGCCGGAAATTCAGTAGTATTTCAGAAGCTGTGGCAAATCGTGCCGAGAAATGAAGAGAAAGTCTGAGATCTGTTTCAGTGAAATCATTCTTTTCCCTCTCGGTAATTAACTTGCACTCTTTTAGTTGGAAACTTGCAAAGTAAATTCAAGAAACTTTATGCTTGCTCGGATTACTTTTTAATTTATTAAAAATATATAATTAAGTATAAAAAGTATCTTTCATTTAGTATGAGAAAAGTATATAAAAGTATAAAAATAATATACTTAACGAAAGTAATTTCATTATTTACCAGAAGTATGATACAATCGTTAGTATGCAAAATAAAATTTTGAATTTGAATATTGAACAATTAACCATAATATAATAATTTTTAATATATACCTTAATAACAAAAAGAAATGTTTCTTTATAATTCTATTATTTTAAATATGTTTTTTAAAAATTTTATATAAAAAATTATAACATAATACTTACGCGCTATAGCAACCATAGCCAATATCGTTAGAAAAGACGCTCCGATCATATTTTTATCCTTTACTCTCTCAACTTGGATGAAGACAATCTAGAATAGTTTATTCTATACACTGGTCACTGAGATGTGATAATCTATACTTTTTTGGTTTTCTTTCGAAATGGTGTCTCCGTCGCGAAACACTGCAGCTCTTCGGCAACTCGCCACGGTGTATACCCCGTTGGTCCCCACTACGTCCAATGTTTCTTCCCCACTCTCGTTTCATTTTCATAGATGTGGATAACCGTCTAGAATCGAGATTGATCGAAGGGACGCGCTTTTACTCTTCTTTCTCTCTTGCCATCGCCGCTGTTCATCTTCTTCCTCTTTTTTCCACCGTACTCTCACTTCGGCGTCCTTCGCTATTCTCTGCAGAAAAATTAAAATTACCGCGATCTTTACAAATGATGATTGTGTTCTCCGAATGTTTCGAAATCCAGGTATACATTACATCGTTACCGACGTCATAAACTTTCATTTCTATTTAATATATTTCGTTTTAATCATTTCTTATAAATTTAATCGGATGGTAAGCGAATGACACTATTATTGATACTGACAATATTAGATCATTTAGTTTATGAAGTTAATTTTCTTCTTAGGAGATCCCTCATTCCTTTTCCTCTTATTTTTCTTATAGTTTCTGATCTTCTTTTATTGCATTTTTTAAATTCTGTGTTACAAATGGTAACAGATGGTACGTGGAATCTAAACTGAAATAACAATTAGTATAATAACAACCAGTGTAAAATAGAATAAGAAAGTTTGATATGAAACTAGCGTTATTCTAACGTTACTCTAACGTTATATAAAATTTCGTCGATCTTATCGTTGCGAAAACGACACTAAATTAAATTTATCACGAAAGTGTTACGCGTAGATCGATCGAGCAGATTTCGGAAACGTTTCCTGTAAAACATGGGACGAAGTTTCAGACTTCGATTACTTTCACTGCTCACGAAAATTTATACGCGTTTATTCACTGAAAGAAAAGAAACAAAAATATTCAACGCTCATAGGATTAACTTGTTTGTAGAAGGTATTATGATTACAATTTTCATCACGTATTCAGTAAGAGAATCTAGTGTTTAAAATAATTATATGCGCAAAGTCTCAAACAAATGGTCAAAAACAATTTTCAAAAATTTGACATTCTAATTTTCATGATACTGTCGGGAAATATTAATGATTACAAATAAAAGTGAAAACTTTTACTCTCAGAGTTTACGCTACAGTCAGTCATGAATATACGTGACAGTAACAGAATTATGCAATTGTGTAACAATTAGAAAATAATTTCGTTCCTACGTTACGAAAAAGAGACATGTATTAAAAATGTTTTATTTTCGAAAAAATACTTAATAAGTATGTCAATGGACATTAACATGAACTTAATCTTAAATTCACGCCGGTGGTTTGGCGCCTTTTCTTCTGCTATGCCCACCAGAATGTTTCGGTTTCGGCGGTGGATTTTCCAAGGCGTCCAATTCCTCGTCGGTTAGTTGACCTTTGTACCAGTCTTTGCTAAAATTTCACAGAAACATAAAGACTGTATTGAATTTCTGACAACTATTTACCCACTGAATCTATTATTACTTGCACCTACCATTCGGGTATTTTCCTCGCCCAGTCACACTTTCCAGTGCGTTCGTCAAAAGCTTGACCCAATTTGCAACCGCTTCTTCTAGGTATCTCTCCATTCACACACACGTAGAAATACTGGCAGTCTTCCGTGTCAGGGTATCGAGGATGGGTAGCAGCAACAGACTCGTCCACTTTGGGACACGTAAAGTTAAATAATTCCCTGGAACCGCAACCTTTCTTCTGCGCCTCATCGGGCCAATTGCAAATGCCCGTTTTCTCCGAGAAGACCAGGCCGTCTGGACATGTAATCATATTAAACTTTCCTTCGACGCAGTAATAGAACGTATTACATATTCTGGGATCTTCGTGAGCGAAGTAACCGTGCATTCTTGGACAGTGTGGAGAGGGTTGTGGTTTCTCTGAAAATCGAATTTATTTATGAGCTGACAAAGAAATATGATATTTAGCTTAGACCATACTTGCAATACTCCAAAATACTTACGTAATTTTGGCCTCTTGGTGCAATCAATTCCAAACGGCAAGTCGCACTTCTCATGTTGAGGACTAAAGTCATTAAACACAAGACCATCTGGGCATAATTTATCGATGGGTTTGCCATCTCGACAGTCGTAATATTTGTCACATTGTTCCACGTCCGGGAAATAGCCGTTAGGTTCGGGGCATTGATCCGAAAGCTCTTCTTCGTCCTCGTATTCCTCCTGCTCCTCTCGTGTAGATGGTTGCTTTTTTTGCAACGTTGGCAGAGCTACTTTCCTACGATTCTGCTCGAGCGCTTCTTGCTTCCTCGTTAGGGCGGTGACAACGCCTGAAACACGTTCGATTGTTACGACTTGGTCGATCCACGAGTCTTTTCTCTTAGCTTAGTCTTTCTCTTAGCAGAAATATTGGTTATTTGTGATATTTCCCGGCCAGAAAATAAATTTTCCTCCCTGCCTCTGTTGTAAAGAAAACGCGTTATTTTAATCTCGATTTAGTAATGAAATTCTATTTCTATTCCTTTTCTGCGAGGGACTATACAATGCGGATGCATTCGCGTCCACGGCCGCAAGGAATAACGAATGAATTTGAATAAAAAATACAAAGAGGAGAGAATAAAAACGGTGAATGGCAAGAGAGGGTCGACTAGTCGGAGTATTTTCAAGGCAGCGCGACGTCTTGCGTCCCTGAATAAACGCCAGTAGTACGTAAACGTCGTGCCGGTCGACCTCGCGAACAGAAGAAAGCGAGAAAGTGCCTGGACTCTCGTGTGTGTCTGCTCGGTCAGAACTTAAATGTCGTTTAATCGCTCAGACCTGTTCACTTTCCAACACTCTATATAGCCTTCGAATGAACGTTTTGAAAACCGTTTAGCTTTGATCTAGCAAACGAATTTTACTTTACGCGAGAGAAATTTTATAAAAAAAAAAAAAGAAAAAGAGTTGAAAATTTCAGTTGACCGACATATCTCCGTCGATGGAAAGCGAGCTCGATTTCTTCTTCAAATTTTTGAAGAAATTGAACTCCCTTACCGATTACGACGCGATTTCTCAACAAACAATGGCGTAAGTTGCTTCGTAGTTGGATAGAAATTGCACGCCCACGTAGGACGTATAAATCATAAATTATGAATGAATCATACGAATTCTATGATATTAATCAATATGCATGCACATTGAGGCTACAACTTCCATATTGCATGTGTATCTCACATATGATCAGATGTGATCAAGAGTAGCCTGTGAGAAGTAAGACAATACCACGATTAAAGGTCACTAGTCAAACTGGGTATCACTTTAACAGTTATTGCTGAGCTGTTCATTTATTTTACAATGCAAAACGCAAGTATTTTGTAAGTTTATGTAGAAAAACTCTCAACTTTTGCTGGATCAATCGAATGTGACTTATATTTGCCAAACTATAAAGTTTTTCAAAGGAGTGAAAACGCGATTATTCACTTGATAACGATCAAAATGTTACTTGAATGAAAGGACTCACCGAGACAGATTAGTAGATATAATACCTCCGTCTTCATCCTGACAGAGGACGTGAATATTCGTATAAATATATACTCTCTCCGTTATATCAGAATCAAGTCACAGCTCTTCGGACGTGAAGGAATTGATGACTAGAGACTACTGGATCGCATCGAGAGGGTCCCACAGCCTTATATGCATCCCCACTTTTCCATCCACGAGGTTACAACACTCGATGACCGCGTAGAACCAAAAGAAAACCATTGCTCTTCTGCATACTTGCGTCGATCGAATACTTCGTATATATTAGACAGGATAATCAATGTTCCAAGAATTTTTAGACACAAAGTATTTGATATAATTGGAATTTCATTACCAGGGACCTGAGACTTTAATGGCCTTTCACGTGTATTTTCTCTCTCTCTTCTATCAATTCTATTTTTATTTCATTTCGTCTGCTATCTGTACACATGGTTTTTTTTTTTAATTATTCTGTCATACCATCAGAATTGATAGCAAATTGAATCATGTTATATTCGTTTTGTGAATTTAGTAACAGGTTTCACGATCCCACCATCCCTCAGGATTTCTTCTAATCCAAAGCTTTCTAAGCTCGTCGTAAGTGAGAATAATCACGGCATACGGTACACCAGGTAACCACCATTCGAAAATCAATGGATAAGTTCTAAGAATTTCGTCCATATATGGAGCGTAACAAACGATGCAGGCTACCGTTATCTCGAAAATTATTCCAAAATTAAGTACCCAGGTGTTCATGCCTTGATCGAAAAGAGAGATGCGACGGGTTTTGCAAATCATCACGTCGGCAACTTGAACAATGACTATACTGACAAAGAAAGCGGTATGGCAGGTATATTCGAGGATCTTTCGCTGCTCGTACGTCCATTCCTGGCCGTAACAATCTTGCAAGTCGTTCACCACGACACTGTCCCACGACGATCGTAAATTTAGCAATTTATAAGGTAGAAAACCGTGTTCTGCCATCAGCACGAAATATGTGAAGAAACCGGCACAAGCTTCGATTATACCGATCTGTCCGTAAGCCATGAAGAGTAACCGATGACTGACGAGATGATCTCTTAATGGAATTCTCGGCTTCCTATAATTTAGAATGACAGTTTAAGATTGCCAAAGTAAAAACGATAAAGTTGTTTTTTTGGAGTAAAATGATCGATCACACCTGAGCATAATGTCTGATTCAGACTTCTCGTAAGCCAACGAAATGGCTGGCCACATATCTGTACCAAGATCTATGCACAATATACAGATCACGCCTATAGGTAAAGGAATGCCAAATACAATGAATGCCAAAAATGGTGTTATCTCTGGAACGTTACTGGCCAGAGTATACGCGATGCTTGATTTTAAGTTGTCAAACACTCTTCGGCCTTCTTCGATCCCACTAACTATAGATGCAAAATCGTCGTTTAACAGAATTAAATCTGCAACTTCTTTACTCACGTCTGAGCCTATTAACGAAACGATATAGTATATTGCTGAAATAACATTGATTAATAAGATAAGCAAACGACAAGATAGAAGAAAGTATGTATGTACCGACAATCCCCATAGCGATTCCGATATCTGCCTTTTTCAATGCCGGTGAGTCATTGACTCCGTCACCAGTGACCGCAGTGATTAAATGAAGTCGTTGACAGCTCTCTACGATCTGAAGCTTTTGCACAGGAGATGTTCTAGCAAAAACAATCTCGGGATATTGCTTTATGATACGGTCGAGTTCCTCCGAGTCGAAGTTTCGCAGCTCCACTCCTGTCACCACGATCGAATGCTTCTTTCCATTGTGATCGTGATGCAAAAAATCATCGGTGATGATGCCGACGTACTTTGCGATTGCTCTCGCTGTGTCAGGGTGATCCCCAGTTACCATGATCACCTTGATTCCGGCGCAACGACATTTGTACACTGCGTCAGGCACCGTCGGCCTTGGAGGATCCATCATCGATATCAATCCAATCTAAGAACGATTCAGTTACGTGTTAATCTAACAAGGTATTTGTTGTTCTCACTGTTTATTACAAGCATTTTATTTTAATAAAGATCAAAGTAACGCGAATTTAAATTACCAGTCTCAAATTTTGAAGAGGAAAATTTGGAGGGTCCTCCTTGAAGACGTAACCCGGCGAAAATGAAGAAACGGGAAGATCGAGGTCAGCAAAACCGAGTACACGTTCACCGTTATTTGCTAAAATGTAACAAGACTCCGTATAAGCATTCTTGATTTCATCATCCAGTTTCCTCGTTTCATTATCGAACGCTACGGTTGAACATCGTTCTAAAACTCTTTCTGGTGCACCCTTTAAGAACACAACATGTTTCTTGCCACACACGTAAACGTTGGCTTGGAACTTCTCCGTCGAATTAAATGGTATTTCGAACACCTAAATCAAAAAAAAAAAAAGAAAGAACTACGATCGTTACATTGACAAACGATCGGGTTTGCAAACAACTATACTTGAACACCTTTGTACAAGTTCTTCTATATGCTTCCGCGCCTCCTTTCACGAGAACTTCCATGCATTTTAATAAAGCAGCGTCAGAAGCATCGCCTAAAATTTTCCTTTTACTTAACGGTGGTACAGGCATGTCCTTGGGTAGAAGCTCCCATTCAGCTCGATTACAAAGACTGGCCACCCTGGCTAAGTTATGAAATCCAGGATTCTTCGTATATTTTCTCCACGTGTCAGAAGCCATTACCTCTTGCAATTCACCGTTGTACCACATGTGTCGGACCTGAGCAAAAAACAGACAATGAAACTAACTTTATGATTGCTTTAAAATGCGAAAACATTGCAAAATTGAAACAAGAGAGACGCGGTGAATCGAAATGTTAGCATTTAAGAAGGTATCACGTTGTTTGATAAACGTAGTAGAAGTGAAATTCGCAAAGAAAAGTATACTTACGGTCATTTTGTTTTGCGTTAGTGTTCCTGTTTTGTCACTGCAAATAACAGCGGTGCATCCTAGTGTTTCGATGGCCTCGAGATGCTTCACCACGCAGTTTTTGTTTGCTAATCTCTTCGCTGTTAACGTGAGACTGACGGTCATAGTAGCTATCAATCCTTCCGGCACGTTCGCAACTATTATACCTATTAGAAACGCTATCGAATTGATCCAACTGTAGCCTATCGCAGTGGACAAAGTAAAGAACAGTATCCCAAGGAATACAGCCCAGCACGAGATTAATTTCATAAATCGATGAAGTTCGCGCGAGAGCGGCGTCGGTCTTGGCGCCAATTTAGAAGTTAGTTTAGCAACTCTACCCATCACCGTATGGTCACCGCGAGCAACCACGACTCCTTTCCCTGTGCCTGTTGTGCATTTATAAACGAAACTTTAAGAAGCGATACAGGAGATCTTGAGAAACTGTAGGAAATTGTAACGAGAAATTAATACGCGGCAACTTGTTTCGCGCCGTGCGTTACCTTCCACTATGTCGGTTGAAAAGAAAACCATGTTCTTTGCTTCCATTAGATTGTTCGTCGGATGAACGTTACCTGTTCTTAAAAGTGGGACAGATTCTCCGGTAATCGAGGCATTGTCGACCTTAAGACCTTAATGGCAACATATACATTTTTCAGAATGCTCGGGCAGCTAACGAAACAAACTTGTAAAGAAAGAAATGTAATCATATATGCACGCATGATATAAATTTCGGATGTCGTTACACGATAAATTTAAAATTGTTATATAGAGCTAAATATTAGACAATTCAGTGAATCGTGTATTTGAAACAAAATCGCACACGATGTCTCGAGCGTCCGCAAAGAGAAAGGCGAGGACTTTTTTTCGCTGAGAAATAAGAAAGTTACGGTTGTAACTGCAGCGAGATACGAATTTACCTTGACATTCCAGAATCCTAATGTCAGCGGGTACTCGGTCACCGGTTTCCAAGAGGACAATGTCCCCAACAACTAATTCAGCTACGGGCAATTCCTTTTTCTCGCCGTCCCGCAGAACCTTCGCCTTTTGCGGCAACATCTGTTGGAACGACTCAATGATTCGGGAACTCTTCGACTCCTGATAATAGCTGAACATCGCTGTTACTAAAATTAAGCTGACGAGCACGATACCAAGTCCCAAATGTTCCTTGGAAGCTTCCCCGTAAGTACCGTACTCCAAGACGTAATTGCAGAAACATAGTACAGCGCCTACCTAACCAATTTGTACGTTTAATTTGTTTTCAATCATATTATTGATAATA
>KQ435709.1:600902-613359 GCA_001276565.1 Melipona quadrifasciata
TTGTATACTTCTCAAATATTTATACCCATATCAACAAAGAAAATCCTCCAAAACATAAATGTAAGAATCTTAATGCTTTCGAGATCTTTCTTGGAGGCGTCAGTTCATTTGGACCAGTTTTGTTCAAAAGATCGCACGCAACAGTCGTGGATAAGCCATGCATCGCATCGGTTCCTAGACTTTGTAACAAGTCCTCTATCGCTCGGAGGTGAACGTCTGTTTCGATGTCACGACGTAGGGATTCCAGATTCCCAGTAGTAGCACGTAGTGGTCTTCGTCTCCCAGCGCATGGCAGCGTTTTCCATTTGCGAAACCAATTCGTTGCAGCAGACATTGTTCTATACAAATCGAAAAGAGTATATATCCTTTATAAAAATACGTATGTATATTTGATACACTAAAATTCCGTCGAGATATCGTAACAAAAATATTTCAGCAGTAACGTACGACGTGTCGATTTTACCCTGAATAAATGCTTTGAGACTTTCGTTCCTGAAAAATTGAAATAAAAACTGCTTGTTTCATGAAGAATTTGAGAACAAAAAAAAAGTTTCTTTGAAATATTTCATTGAATATAAAAAGCAGAGTAGAAAGAAGAATCAATAATTACTTACTTAGAATTTAATTATTTCCATTTTCGCAGTTCAAACAATCTACTTTCTCCTGTGTCATAAAAATATTCTGCACGATTAATCGAAATATCGACTGCGTCGCGACTGAATGAGAACAATGTTCTACGTTACCGACCAAGTATTTTGATGTCGAGAAAATGGAAGAAGAAGATGGTGGCGCTAATGTGCAAAGGCCGAAGCTGTGCAAACCTGAAAACTACGGAAGACGCCACGCAGAGAAAGCGAGTTTTCGGACCGCCATAATAGCGCCATAGCGGTGTGTACATTGTCCCACTCGTTCGTCGTTCGTGACGGGACGCTTACCGACGCTCGGCGTCGTTTTTTGGAATTTTGTTTAATGAGTGACATATTCCAACAAAGTCAAGCATTTCTCTTGTAACTGATCTCACAGTGCGTTGCAGTACGAGTACACAACGTTTGAGAGGAACGGCGTTTTCGACGCGTGTGTGCTTTGTGGGTGCCTGAACGGACGATAGTCAGTCAAACATGGAGAATAGGCCGGCGCCGCTCCGGTCCAGGCGGGTCTGTCGATTTTGCCTAACGGAAACTGAGCCACTTTCCTTTATCTATGAAAGGGATCACAGCAAACCGTTTCAAGTGCCGCTTACGCTGCAGATCATGTCATGCGTCGCCATCGAGGTAATTTTCCTTTAAAACGGCATCAACCACCACCGATTTATTCTCCGACTACCATATTCTCGAGGGAGACATGCTTTCAAGTATTTATCGCCGCTCGCTGCATCTTGTTCGTTCTTTCGGTTTCTTTTTTTCTTCCTTTGCGTTGAAAGTATCGTTCTTTGATTATCATCGATATCTTTCATCGAACGGAATGCCAATAGACAGTGATGGTACGACTCGGGTAACGCAGATGTCACATTTGCCGATCGAGTGAAATGCAGTCAATCACTTCTCGTTATATTTCAATTCGATCGTAAAAACTTTTGATTCACTGGCGCAACAACTACGTACGACCGACAGTGAATGAATTGAGATTTTGGAATTTTAAATTTTGATAATTTTTGTATAAATGTAATTGACGGGACGAGATCATATATGTCATCGATGACTTCATTTATTGTGCTGCGATGGTAAAATGTAAAATCCATCGTATTTTCGTTTTGATATTTTCTATATTTCGTTTGATATTTCTCTATATATGCAAATAAATAAACGTTTCGTGAAAATAATATTTACTGTTTCTCTCTTGTTACGATGATTCGCACTAATGAATTTTTGGCGGGAAAATAATCATGCACTTACTATATCTTGTATTATGTTGCTTTTATGCTTGCAAAATACGTATAAACTTTAACTTAATAATACGTATAAACTTTAATTTACGACGACACGACAATTTTAAATAAACTTTTATATAATCTCTTGCATATGCTGTCTCTTCAATAAATTTTTTATTTTCTTACATCAAGTTGTAATAAATATTAATAACATGACACTTATTACATTATGTATTTAAGGTGTATGCAGCTGATGGAATGCCTCAAATGATATGTAGCATGTGCCGCTGGAATCTAGACAGATCGTACAAATTTAAACTTCAGTGCAAGAAAGCTGACGAAGCATTAAGAGCTTATCCATTATCCGGTGTTTTACCAAGACCATTTCCGCCAATTCCGAATGATCCTCCTGACATCAACAACAAACGACCTTCCGAGCAAAGGCCTCAAATTGAAGGAAGTAAGAAACCTCGAGTTGATAATGGTGACAGGGAAAGACGAGAAACACGGGAAACAAGAGACAGAGAAAGGGATAGAGAGAGAGAAAGGGAAAGGGAGAGAGAAAGAGAGAGAGAGAGAGACAGGCAAGCGGAAAAACAGAGGGACAAAGAGGATCAACATGATTTTTACGAGGAAGAACAAGATGCTGGTAGCGAAGGAGACCAAGATGCCAATAGCACTAAAGAAGAAAGAAAATTAGAGCCAGGTGAGATAAGGGTACATGCATGCGATCAGTGTGATCGTACGTTTCCTTTGCGGCAAGCTCTTGCTTTGCATATTCAAAGAGCTCATCGTGATCGTAATTATAAATGTACAGAATGTGACCGCATGTTCTTTTCTAAATATGACCTTGGAAAACATATGACCACGCATTCAGAAGAGAAACCGTTCTCTTGTTCAATATGTAACAAACAATTCTCGCGAGCGAATTTGTTGCAACGCCACGAGAAAGTTCATAGAGATGAATTGCGTTATGGTTGTCAGCATTGTGATCGCGAATTCTTCACCACCGAAGAATTAGAAAAGCATGAAGATTCCGTACATAAAAAAGAGAAACCTTTCCAATGTAATATTTGCAACAAATGTTTCACATACAAACAGGGTTTAGAACGACACGAGGTGCTACATAACGAAGATAAGACTTTTGTTTGCGAATATTGTAAAGAAGCATTTCGTACAAGTACGAAATTAGCTCGTCACTTGACAACACATGCTGGACATCGACCATATTTATGTAAACTATGCCCTCGTTCATTCCTCCTGTCTCATCATTTAACGAGACATATGCGAACACACTCTGTAGAAAAACGTCACGTTTGCGAGGATTGCGGCAAAGCATTCAAGCGTAAAGAGAGTTTGGAAGTACATCAATTAACGCACCTAAAACGCACAGGTATGGGATTGACGTGTGATGTCTGCCAGGAATCGTGCAGGAATAGGGCAGATTATGTTACACATATAAAACAACATATTGAAGCAGGTGAGAAAATGGGACCAGATGGATTACAACCAGACAATAAAACAAAACTTGATTTAGATTCTGACGAAGAGGAGGAAGAAGAACAATATTCAGATGGAGATGATGATTATGAACCACCAGCGTATATTGTGAAAAAGCTTCCAAAACCAACTAAACCGTCAGAAAGCGAAGAGGAACAAGAAAAATCAGAGAAAGAAGAAAATCAAAAAGAACAAGTAGTATACGTCAGGCATAAAGATGGGAATATGATCAAAAAGACAATTAAAACTTTGATGCCTATTCAACGTAGAGAGGTACAAGATAACAAGATGAAACAAAGTCCAACTAATAATCAGTCACAATCGGCTACAAAACCTACACAGTCCAAACAGAATGAAGAATCTTCAAAGTCTTCCCGTGTGGATGAAACGGAAGCACAAGTTCAAAAAATTGTTGCATCGGTGTTTAAAGAGCACAAGATACCTCTAAAACATCAGAATGTTCAAGAACAAAGTAAAGAATCATCTACACCTACGAATCAATCGAGACCTCAGCAAGGACAGAGTAGCTCACAAAATCAAGTTTCTATGAAAGATGAAAAAATTGAAATTCCTGTGGTAGTCAGTGGCACACCAAAAGCTGTAAACACAGTTAAAGTAATAAAGAGAATTGTTGTGAGAAAACCTACTGCCAGTACTGAAACATCAACTGGTACATCTGCAAAAGATGAAGATGCTACAGGCAGTTCTCAAACACCTACTACAGGTCACAAAGTAACGAAAAGAGTAATTGTTCGTCGAATTATTCGTCAGGGGGATACCACCAGAGAAGTTATTATGAATCCCGATGGTACGATAATCGATCCAGCTGAATTGGCAAAGCTGCCAACTGGTAATGTTGTCAAGAGAGTTGTTGTAAAAAAACCACTTGATAAGCATCAGAGTTTGGTTCAAGCTGTATTACAGTCATCCGCGGAGCTTCGGCAACCATCTGCTACGATAAAAAGTAACGATACTGTATTGAGCGAATCTCCGAAATTTGAATTGAAAACATCTCAGTCTACAAATGCATTGCCTTCGATAACAAAACCAACTGTATGTACTACACAGAAACCTACATTGGTGGTAGGAGATCAAGAAACTAAAGAAAAATTAGAACAACTGGAAAAGAGAGTAGAGCAGCAACGTTTGAAGATTGAAGAATTAGAGGCTCGAAAGCAACAAGAGTATGAACCTATCGAAGAAATGTCACCAGAACGTCACGACGAATCCGACGATGAACAACAATTGCCATTGAAGAGAGTCTTTGTAAAGAAGAAGCAAAGTATGTACGACGAAGAACAAGAATATAATGACAATGATGTAACAATAACTTCTGTAACAACTTCAACAACATCAAAAGTAGAAGATATTCAGCCTGAACTAGGAAAGGAGAAAGAGAAGATTCAATCTGAAACGCAAGTAGAAAATACACCAAAAGATGTTTCCGCAATATCAAAACAAATTACTGCAGCAACCGTAGTAGCAATACCAGCAATAACAACAACAACTACTATTACTAACGCTAAAAAAGAAAATAAACCATCAATAACTAGTTCCAAAGTTTATGGAAATAAAAAGATTATTGTTGTAAAATCAGAAGAAACATCAGAAGTGGAAGAAATGAGTCGCGAATTGTGCAGTATATTGGATTCAGCTGATTCTGTAGTCAAGATGCAGGAGACAGTTCTAAGTAATCTCACTCAGATATCGTCTCTTGGAGAATCGTCTTCTCAGAAAAATTATAATGACAAACCAAAAGCTGGTCCATCTAATTCAGAAGAATATCCACAGAAAGAAGAAATCGTTGTTGAAACTAATTCACATCCTGTTTCTATGGATGTACCAGATCCCCCAGAACCGGATTCCATTAAAATAGAATCAGATTCCATCAAAATGGAATCGGATCCCATTAAAATGGAATCAGTGTCTGAAGAACAAGTCATGGGACGACCTGAACAAAGTTCAAATTTGACTTTAGATGAACAAGATCTTTCAGCATCAACAGATATTTTTGAGCCATCGGATAATGTATTAGAGGTACAGAAGAGTCAATTGGAAGATTCTGTGATGGAACTCGACCATGAAAATCACACAATCAGTTTAAATGATACGAATGACAGCCAAGACAGTCTCGAAGACAAACTTCAGCAGATGGAAGGTTAAATTTTCTATTAGATTAGAAGATAGCGATGAAACAGGCTTTGATTTATAATCTATAAGCCCCAATTTGATCGATATTAAATTTTAAATCATAATTTTATACACCAAAAATTCAATCTCTATACATTTTGGACAAGTACAGATAAACATTTTAATCGCTAGATTTGTCAATCTATTATACAAATCATAAAAATGACTATATCTTATTATATTTCAATTTCGTTATCTTTCTTTCATTTCCTGTGTGGCAATTAGCAATGTATTTTTACAACATTAATTATTAGCGATAATAGTAGTATATAAAAATAAGCTAGTGTCCATTAATTTTACTTCTCATATAAAAAGTAAAATTAGTTTGAAAACAAAAACGTTTATTTTCATATCATGTGTAACAAAAATTTTATCTTCATTGGTGCAAAAATATGTTATAGAAATACTAAAAATGAAATAAAGAATATTGTAAATTTAATCACTCATTTTAGATATGTGTCTTATAATTCGGTATTTGTGCACACAAATATCAAACATAAGACGTTTGTATATATATATACGTCAGCAGTTATATTTTATTCTGAATTTTCTTCTTTTTCTTTCAATTATTAATAAAATCTTCTTTTAATGATGTAACACATTTTTTTACTATTATATATGGTTGATTCCACTATTGGGAACATACAAGGTACTTTAAACTTACTGTAACATGTATTTAATCATATTATACTAATTTTGTCAAACTAGAATGGAAATGGCAGTTATTAAATTATCCAATATTCTATGAACATTTGAAGCTATATATCAAATATAAAGTATCATGTGTAAATGTCAAATTGTGTTGTTTATTTTTTAGATATACCTTCACCGTACATACAGGCTGTTTCAACTAAATGGGATCACCAAATATCTATCTTATCTTTTGTTGCAAAAAATTTCTCAAAACAAAGTACAGTACACTACTTCAAAGCCTTCGTTGAAATAATTTTTTTCAAAATCATTTGTTTATAAGATTTGGAGGCTATCTTTAGTATCGTGTATTTTTTCTTCGATATGCTTGCAGAATATACAAAAATAAATTCAACGACATGATTATTCCATTCAGACTTAAATAACCAAAGTTATATTCATAAAATCAATAAAATTTAAAACTAACTGTGAAACTTAAAATTATGACACGTTTATTTAATTAATAGTCTAAAGAATTAAAATTCAATTTAGTTCAAAAAAATAAAATTACAGATATCTTGTTAAATCAATTGTTTTATTTATTGAACGACAAGGATTAAAGAAAAGCTTTCTATATTTTGTTTCAAATTATGAAATGCGCGCGCTTTTTACTTCGTACCACAACGCCAAACGATAAAATTCGGAATTAAAATACGTGCCATTCTCGAACATAATTTCAATATTTTTCGCGATCGACGTATAATATGAGAATGTAGCGTATATTCTATGCACGTTAGCGTCAGTTCCAAATGGAAAGAAAAGACCCATTATAAAAAATCATCCAAAAGTTTTCAGGTAAGAATTACAATTTAGATTCGTAATTTTAGAACACGTCTGCGACCTACAATAATGTTATTTAAGAGTTATTACATGTATGCACCCTAATTACTTATTGATTACATTTCCATAATTAAAAAGTATTTGAACATTTAGCATACAATTACATACGATTGAAATATTCTTATTGAACACTGCTTTTCCATAAATTGGCCATATCATATTTGCCCGAACCCCCACTCCAACAATTTAGCTGACGCAAACCTGTTGCGCGAAGGGTTGTTCAGTGTCGAAAGTCGTGATGTGAAGATGTATGACTGTGTGACATTACATATTAACTGTGTGATGCTTTTATTACCATCTTTTCATTGGTCATACCTAGACTACTTTTAATCTTATTTAATTATTGTATGTTTTTACTCAGTTATTTATCGAATATTGTTATAATTTATTACTGAATTATCTTTCTCTCTTCAATGGGCCTTTTTGGTTTGGTATACCTACTGTGGTGAATACTATTTTCATACTATTTATTTCTTTGAAATACATTTATTTAAATGTTTGATTTACTTTTATTCAAATTACTGATTAATTGCGAGAGAAACTTTGTGAGGATGCGGTAATGAATCTAATGATAGCAGAATGAACGTTGAAAATTCAAACATGTTCTGCGCATTGCCCAGCTTTATTCAACCCATAGTAGAAGCGCGCCATATTTGATTAGTACGAATATTTGAAACTTTGATCACGGACATTCAAGGTATGATTTTTGTAAATCAATTACGTTTATTGATTTATCTGGAAGTTTTCATAAAGTTTCCATACAATAATCGTGAAATTACAACAAATTAGATGTATTATTTATAAACTTTATTAGAAAATTGCAAAATGAATAACATAAAGTGAATAAAAAATTAATAAATCATAAAATTAATTTCAAGCAACGTGGTATTTTTTTAGTTTCCAGAATTTTATTTAGAAAATTGCAAAATGAAAAGCTAATATAAATTAGCTTGTATCAGTAGTCGTTGAATATAATTTTCTACATCAAATTTGATGTGTATGATAATTTACAAGTAATACAAATATTTTATAAATGATTTGCAATAAATTCGTTGTACCTAAAAAAATATAGCAAAAAAATATAGACACTGTAAGATTTCAGTTCGGCAGAAACAATCTTTGGCTTATAATATATAATAGTTCCATTCAATAAGATAAGTCTATAAAGAATCGAGTTATACAAACAAAGTTTATATATTTAATATATAGGCGAACAAATGCATATTCGTGTGTTCGATAAATTAAGATCATCATGCATATATGTAATTACTGAGACGAATTTAAAGCGAAATACTTGAATCTTTTCATATTATTATTAGTATTTGAATGTTATTTTTTGTCTTCAAAAAATATTTAAATACTTTTCCTTAATTACACTTGATTGATTAAATAACTGTAATAAATTATTATTAATAACATAAGGTTCATCTTGGCGCATTTAAATCATTACGTATAAATAATGATTTGGTAGTTGAAAATGCGATAGTTAGTATTATAACATTAAGCAGGGTTGTCTTTCTTCTTACTGGTAAGACTCTGTAGCTGCAAAAATAACATTTTGATTTCATCGTTTATCATAGCCTACGCCTACGGTATCAAAAATATGATGTTCCCGTCTTCGAATCTTTCTTTGTGTTGGCGTTTTTTTTTTTTTTTTTTTTTAAAGTCCACCGCGTCCGCTGTCTATGTACTCGAACTTCTGTGAAGCAAACACGATATCAAAAATTTAAGAAAGAAATGCGAAGCATATATAGTCAAGAGGCGTATAACAATACAAAACGAAGAAAGATTCTACAGCGAGAGTCATCATATCTTTCAGCCTAAAGCTAAATGCTCTATCTGTGTAGATGTTGATGAGATATAACAACAGAAAGAAGAATCACTTTCGCAGATAATTAAATTACATCGTACGAGAATCCTGTGGAACTTCTCTTTATTTTTACTATACCTCCTTCTCGTCGGTCGCGGCGACCGTGTATGCTCGATTGGAACTTTCTTGTGATTCTTTCGCAGGGCCGATCACGAATGCGTAGATCAATCCAGCTGCCATTCCGCCAAAGATCGGGCCAACCCAATATACCCAGTGATCCTTGAATAAACCCATCACAACGGCGCTACCGAATGATCGAGCTGGATTCATACCTGCGCCAGTTCTTGGCACCTGTGTAAAAGTAATACAGTGTAACTAGAGCTGCAAAAATTGTATTGCAGTGTAAGTGTATTTTAAATATTCTTGTTTATTTTCAGTTAAGTACAAGTTACAGTTACTAAGAAAGCATCTCAAGTAGAATATACATCTTACACCGATAATATGGCCGACAGAAACTGAGAGTCCAATTATAAGAGGAGCAATCCCCTTGCTGTCTGGTTTTGCTGCATCGCATGCACCGCATACGACCAGAACCAGTATGAACGCGAGGAAAAACTCTATACCGAAACCCTGAACGGGGTTCACGCCTGGTGAAAGAGATACTACGCCCAAGGCGTGCTCCATCCTATCGGGAGATAATGCTCTTAGTATACCAGATCCTGCTATTGCACCTATACATTGAAGAATTACGTATAACAAGCCTCTAATAACTGGCACCTGTGAAAAAGAATAAGAAGTGTATCTGTGAATTCTACAACGTACGATTTAATTTGTTTTAGAAAAATCTGTATAAAATGACAGTATAAAACTATTGCCTATAGAAATTAAGTATTACAGATTTTACCAGGTATTGTTAAAAGATATTCTTCTTCGAGTAACTTTATATCGTTATCGAGTAATCTCTGCCTCATCATGAATGAATTATGTTAAAAGCATCCGTGACTAAACCATATGACTGGGAGCTGAATAAATTATCGGTAAATAATATGCCGCTGATGGTGCTAATTGACACTTGAGAAATAATCACACGTTTCACCGTTTGTATAACAAGGTACAAAGAATCTAGCATCTAATTAAGTTAAATCGGTATTTACTTCTATCAATAGCTATTCTAGATATATTGCATTTAGGAACAAAGCAGATGAATGATATATGCGTGTCTTTTAGAATTTTACAGACAAAGATTGGAAATTCGATCCTCAATCTTCCCGAGATTCCTTGCCTTACCTTGCCAATCACCATCAACCCGAACGTGACAGCGGGATTAATATGACCGCCAGAGACATGTCCTATTCCTTGAATCGCCGAAGCCACAGTCAGGCCAAAAGCCAAGCTTATGGCCACGACGTTGCCCGTGATAACAGATCCACAGCCGAAGAAATTCAATAGCAATGTACCAAGAAACTCTGCAACCAGTGCCCGGTACAGGCCAGATTTTTTATCGGTAAGCTCGTTTGCGCCTAGAGCCTCCTTTAAATTTGCCATCTGTAAAAAGATTCGTCCGGTTGATTCAGCAAACATTGGAAGTTGTGCAAACGTTAGAAGGTTATGCCTATTTGACGTAATAACTGAAACGGAATGCTGTGTTCAACCATGAGAAGCAGTATCTAGTTTTTTCACGTAGTTTAATGTCGTTTACAATCGCCTTTCGTTTAGCCAAAGGTCCTTGAGTTATTCTTGGTAAAGGGAAAGAACTAAAGAACAATTCGGTTTTTACTAAAAAACGTTATAATCCTGTTAGTTCAAAGAAATGTAACGAAGCTATTTAGAGAAGTGTTGGCAATATCAAGAATCTCTCGTGTCACGGTTCAAAATGAATATTTTGTAACTCGTTGAACAATCGTGCAAGTAAAATTTTCTGTATAAAATAGCTTCCATGAAGTTAAAACTGAAATTGTACAAGTATAAGTTTTAAGTTTGAAAAAACAATTTTGTTTCAATCACCACGAGAGAAAATTTTGTACTTTAATTTTTATACCTCGATTACTAACTTCTTAAGCTTTCTTTTTAAAACCAGTTAACAATTTCAGCTGAATTGATCAGCCATAAAGGTTAAATTCGGTACAAGACGTTTAAGCCTGCATCGTTCTCTAAACAGCGACTGTACATTATTATAAAGAGATCCCATTCCAGCGGAACGTCATTAATATTCGAATGGATGATCGTTCATTAACCACTTTGAAAATGAAACCGGTCGATCGTTTAGCAGTTCCGTCGATTCGCGTCATAGATTTAGATCGAGGACGCGGGCACGTATAGTGTGCATGCTTACGGTACGCTACACGTGTGATTTGTGCTATTGCGAATCACATTGGAGAAACGAATCGTTAAGGTTAACGAGAGACGCATCCAGGTTGCATTACACATGCAGATGATCATATCCTTGACGAGTGTGACAAGCGATCCCGATCGTCTCGAATTATTTAATCGTTCCCCGGTAAAATACCGTGGCTCGAGCCGCTCGTCATCCACGCCACCGCGTTCTTGCCTACTTGACGCAAATATCTTCAACGCAGATCTAGGTCGGTCATCTTCTACCCTTTCTTAATTTTCGTCCTACCTACCACGACGACCGAGTTCTTTATGCTCCATTTTCTAATAAAACTCTCGTTTTCAAGAATAACCGAATAACAAACGAAGCGTGCGAGAAGGCAAGGTATGACATAAGACGATAAAAAAGTAAGACGATACGAGAAATCATCAGCGAATTTATGTTTCAGACGTTTTAAAGAGCGCAATGCTCGGCCGATTCAATGATGGATTTAATTCGGGTGAGATCATCCGCGAGCAAAAGATGACTGCAACATGTCACTCTCATTTCGCGTAATTTCTACGATGCAACGCGTGTCACGTGCGCGATAATCAAGTTCGTAATTATCAAGATTTTTTATCAAGACTTTTATAAGCAAAAACCAACTGTGGATAACTACGACGAAGGATCTTTGGGAAAAGTAACAATCGAATGTAAATTGTTTTCTATTTATTTCAGCGGTACCGCACGGAACGTGTGAAACGTTACGGTGAACGGTATTTCGATTTCCCCCCGTTATCCAGACGATAAAGATACTTGTAATACTGGTCCATAAATTTTCTGTAATTACCGTGAAACATAAAGTTAACAAACCCGTGTTACACTGATGGTTTGAACGGAATATATATTTGCAATAACAGTTTGAAAAGCTACACGCGTGAAATATTTACTTTATCTGCGCTCGTAAGCTCCTTACTAATTCGTGTAACTTATCTATCACGTAGAAAGACAAGTCATTAATATTAATTGATATAAATATTTTATATTGGAAAATTTCGATCGTTTTACGTAAACTGATCAAAACGCGACTTTTTTGACAATTGGTTTTCCACGACTTACGTAAGCAAATCGATTGTAAAATTAGCAGACTATTCTTCTATCAGGCCATCTGGTACGCGCATCATTAAAAAAAAGTCGTTTAAAACTCCGTTCCAACTAGATGTCGTTACTGATTCTGAAATGATATTAC
>KQ435709.1:613457-624762 GCA_001276565.1 Melipona quadrifasciata
GAAATGATATTACGCTTCTCAGATTATTTCTCCGTTCGCAAACAATAATAAATAGTCAATCCGACGTTTTTCTTTCTTCAAAGACTGAATTTTCGCGTCTGTTCGTAATTCTTTGCATGAAGCTATCGAAGGTTGCATTAGCACAACCCGTTTCTGTGTTAATTTTAATTCATTAGACGGTTTTTTTTTTCTTTTCCATTTATTTTCATGAAGTTGTTAGAGAACTGTGGCTGTAAACTGTTCTGTTTTTTACTGCAACGGTTTCTTGGAACTGCAAACAGAATCATTTACCTTAGATTCCATACGACCTCATTAAATTACTTGGTATTTCCCCCCGGCTTTTGTTACATCGTCGTTTGAGGATATCTCTTTGCATCCTTTCCTGGATATCGTTTAACCCGATCTATAGTAACACGCAGAGACGTGAAAGAAGATGTGAAACAAGAATTTCATTAATCTTCTCACCCAAGAATGGTATTTGGCGCTGAATGTATCCGTATTTGAAATTGCGAACGCGCGTTCATTTTTTCTTTTTTCTTTTTTTTTTTTTTTTTTTTCCTTCTTTTTTTTTTTTTGTTGCCTTCGATCGGATCGATCCGTAAAAGCAGCGGAAACAGGTCAATTTCACATAAATTAGTTGCTACGTCTTCGGCAATTTATCGCCGTGCTCCTCGACCGTGATGGTCGTTACCCTTATATGGTTTAGCACAGGTGCCTCGATATCTCTTCTTATCTCTGTTCATCTCTTTCTCTCTTACCCTACTTTCTTTAATCGGTAATAAAATAAAAGCGTTAAAGGTTCTCTCGCCGTTTTACGTTATCTTAATATGTTTATTTGCAATTTAGCGTAAGGCGAGCTTTCTTCTTTCTGCAGTAGATACAGAGTGTGATAGATCGTAGGGTGTGGTCGTAGTGACGGTATACACTATAAATGGCACGATTCAATATGCAAAAATTAATCAAGAATATAGAACCTCAAAAGGTCGTGGAATATCTATTATAAAGTGCATTTTATCTTGGGATTAATTTGATGAGATCATATATCTTTTTTTGTAAATCTTCTTTAAAGCTTTCGAGGTGGTAGGAAACGCCACTCCTACCCCGGCAAATACTACTAATAACGAGCTAACGGAGATTCATTCTACTGTCACAGCTACGTTGTTATTAAAGCGCATTCCGTAATCATTTCAAGAACAAGGAATATCGGATCGTGGCAATAATTCTTAATTTTGAATAATTTTGTTCCTAAAATTTTGTACCAGTGAAATGTATACTCGGTAATATCGAAAAATTTTTGAACACATTCCGGTTGAATGTTCCTTGAACAGTTGCTATACATTTTGTATACATATGCATCTTTCTACTTTGTCTTTGATGCTCATGTGCGAGAAGTTGCGTAAATACACTCGAAAGTGCAAAAGCTAATTTTTATAGATTTCATCTAAACAGGTCGCGGCAAAGCCTTTAAAAGAGAAAGTTTAAATTCTTCTTCGACTAAATTTTTTTTATTTTTCTACGAACCTAACAATAATTCTTACCGAATTTTCTTGCAATGTGAATTGACGTTGAGTAAAAATAGAAATATCGCTTTGACGTTTATCAATATGACGTTTATGAATATGTTATTATTGCTTTGATAGCTATTGCACTTTGTGAAGACAAGAATAACAGGATTATTTTTCATAAATGCTGCATTTTTCGTACAACAGAAAAAATATCGAAGAACTTGAAGCACAATTGATATTACTTTCGAACGAAAGTTGTCGAAGTTGCGCGACGAAGTGACGAAAGAAGGAACTTGAATTAATTTTATCAAACTAATTAAACATCGGTCGGAAAATGAAGGGGAAAAATGTTACCTCGGAGATGGTCTGAATCGGTGCAGAAGCGACGTAGAGTGTTTCTAAGAATTTTCTGTGATTTTTTTCAGCGGTGGATCCTATCACTGGAGCTTCACGACAGCAGCTCTTGAGAAAACGAATGTTCCGCAAGAGTTACTGAACGATAACTGTTGAGGCTACCGAGCATAGAAACCAACTGGTCTCACGTATCTAACTGCGTCTGTCCTGGTACTCTGCTAGATGCTACCAGAGTAGGGATATCACGGTTAAAACGTACGACGATCTCCAGGTAACGCCGTTGTTTTAATTTCGCAGCCGTACGGGACACAACGCGTAAATCCAAATAATACGAGATAAATGCCAATTTTGAATTTTTTACAGATTTTTCTGAATCACGATGCTCATTTTTTGCTTTGCCTCTCGATGATTAACCCGTCATTTACCATCTAAATATCTTTCATTATATTTCGTCCATCGTTATTAGCGGCAAATTACCATGGTAAAAAAATGCTGAACAAAATTCAAACGTTTAAAAATCATCTGATTAAAAACGCGACACGTTACGAAGATCAGAACGATTTATTGGCCTGCAGATATTGGTTTATGACAGAAGGTGTGCCTATCTCTACAGTACAGAAGATGGTTGCTTTATTAATAACGCGTAATGTAGTACATATTTTCACCGCTACTTATACGATACGATAATTAAGCACAACAAGAACGAAACCAATGTCCTTCGTGAGATAAAAAAGAAAAGGAATTGAAAAGAAATTGTTATAATTGCGAAAGAATGTAATATATATCTGTCGCTAAATTCATTTGTCGCAAGTTAGTAATTTTATTTCTTACTCTGTCAGAATTGGTGGCTTGCTCTTTCCTTAATATTTATCGTCATTGATACTTGGAACGAACGAGTTTGCGTTTCCCAATTAGAAAACGGAAACGCAAGTCGACAACGAAACTTCCGTGCACAACTCATGCAGAACCTACAAGTTGTACAGTCGCGATTACATTTAAACCAACCGCAAACTTTGCAATCTGTTTTTCATTTCTTTTATAAAATAGATAAAAAATTAATAATTTCAATGGAAAGAGGAGAGCGACAATTTATATTAAATATTGTTTCATTCGTTATTTTATTTCACAAAACCTACAATTATACAATTATAGTAATACTTTTGGTCGACACATGTAACGTAATGATATATTTTTGAACTAAAATTGTATACAGTGAAAATCAATCGATAGATATACCTAGAGATAGAGATACCATTTAAAGCCTCTACGCGTAATTTGTATGCAACGATCTTTCTCTTCCACCGTATTACGGCCATATGTCAGATTGACAAGTCGCTGGGTTTACTCCCTTATTTGTTCAGCATTCTTTCACAACGATTGGCTACAAATTTAACGGTTTGCATGCAAGCCATCCGTATCTGTTGCTGCACAGACCGACGTTGAACGTGAATATATTCTTGCACAATAGAAAGCAAAGATACTATTGAGAATCATAGTGGTCGTTCGAATGGAACATTATTATATATATATAGTTGAAAATAAATTTCTACTTGTTCATTTAGCGCAACACTTTCAAAAATGATTCAAATTCAAAAAAAAGGCATGAGCATCCGCGCTTAATGGTGATCAGATATTAAAATCATCATGCAGGATGAATCGTTTAGTGTTACAAATTGATCGAATGGGTAATCTGCATTTCAAAACGCAAACGTTGCACGCCTCCGCTGACTCTCTACTTAAGAATGATTTAATTCGTCCATATATCAGCTTCCTTAACGAGATTAACTTGCCGTCTTATGTTAATTAAACTTTAGTGGTTTGCTATAAAAAGAACATTATATGATACGTTGATCACGAAATTTCTTTATTTTGTGATAATGTCATAATTAACAAGTTTGTTTTATGTCATTTAACAAATTCATTGCCTTAACAAATCCCAAAAGCGACTATCATGTATCTATCGTACCGTCATTTTGAAGTAAAGTGAAATTAATGACGATCATTATTTTTAATAAGAATAATAATTCATTCATAATAATTCATAGGGCAAGTCGTTCCTTTCCAAAGTCATACTATATCGTTTCTCATAGTCTTTTTTTAGATCGACGGTAAAGTTCAAGGCCTTCCACGTGATGGTGCGCACTCAAAACTTGATACGAAATCGTCCACGCAAGTCTGTTATTTTACAGACTTTGTATATATAGGGTGGACTGAAAGAAGAATCAGACTTGTAGCGTTCAAGTAAGCCAAGTTTATAGTACTAAAGTTAAAATTATAGACTTAAATTACCAATTTACTTTATAGATGTATAAATCAATTGAGATCACGCTCAGAATTTTGCCAAGCCCGTATCATCTTAAAAAGAAATTTGATTCGATAAAATTCTCTTCGTCCACCCTGTACAGTTGTGGTAAAGCCACATACATTCCTGGAAACGTAATAGTACGACAGGATCGTCATCATCATTAGCACTTCTTCCACGAGTTCACCACTGTCAACTGGTTCATCGTCTTGTTGTTTTTCTTGTTTGTATCCGACTGATAAGTATGTATTTCTTTGCGTACACGCATTCTACTGTGTTATACACACACGTACAATCGTTCTCACAACGCTACTGGCAATTATCTTCCCTCTTCCAAACGAGTTATTCCTTTTCTTTTCTCCACAGAAATCTAACTGTTCTTCAGTGTCGATGAACGATATATCGTGGCTTGGTGGAATATCAACGATAAAGCGACGCGCAGTTTCGAATTCGACCGCTGGCTACCTTAAAACAAGCAAAAGGAATAATCGATAAGATTACATTGATCCTCCCCTAAGAAAGAGGTGTGTACGAAATTTGTAGCATTCGACGCTGTTACATGTCAGACATTTAAGAAACCAACGTAATGAAAAGCAGCCGCCTCTCCTTAAACACACCCTAATCTCCCTCTGGTTGCCAGTTTGGAGTATGTATGCACTTGTTCAGGAAATAGCTTTCGTGTCAACCTTGACAAAGTCCTGTTTCAAGAATACAAGTTTATTAATCTTCAGGCTAGGTATTCTTTGTGAAGAGATATCAAGCCACAGAAGTGGAAAATGAGCACGTACCACGATACCATAGATCTGTAGGAAAACCAAGTAAATTACTTTCAAACTTGTAATAGACAGAAGCGACAGCATTCACAGTTGATAACGCAAAAAGCTAAACATCGATGTAGACACGGCACGCGCTGTTTCTTAATCGAATTCGTCGATCTAATTAAAATGAAGTTTGTTATAGTTTGTTCGAAAGTAGTTGTCATTGGGGTAATACTAGTAGTTCATAAATCATGTTAATATATTCGCAGGTATCTATGAACATGATACTGGAGGATATGTTGCTTGAAATCGTGATTATATATTATAACACATCGAGTATTCACGTTTAAATATTCACGTTTAAAAGAATAACGTCATAGAGCGATCAATAACTTTTATATTGTCTTTAGCAGATAAATTTTTGCTTATTTTTTATACGTTAAACTGCGATATAAAACACGAATTGCCTCGTGACATAATACCACGATGCTATCTCGTTCTATTATTCATGATGTACTTTATAATGTGATATACGCTTGTTACGCTACTCTGCATATATAAAATCTTTATTACGATATTAAGTAACTATTTCCTACGTCACGATAACTGATAACGGACAACGATTGACACTATTACCTTCTCCAAACATCTCGTCGCGTTGTTCAGCAGCGAAACAACCAAATACCAAAGTAAATTTTACACAGAAATGAATTCTTTTTGGTGAAACAAATTAATAGCAAGGCGGCGCTGCGACTCCAAACACATAGATAGTCGAAACGAGTACTAGAGACTGCAGGTGTGACGTTCCATCGCGCCTCTTTCTCGTTGAATCCATCGACTGACCTCACGTATGCTAATTGTCGCCGTTTTATCTGCACGCGAGCTCACCATCGCTGTAATATCAGTTAACGGATCCGATATAGGCCACGGTAAAAGGTGCAAGGATTGATTTATGTCGAACGTAAAAACTCTTTCACGACCGTTCTTCAACCACGGACTGTTGTTTTCGTTCGACCAAATTCTTCCAACGCGTTTTACCGTAAAAAAAGATCCTCTCCGCGATGATTACAACAACGACCCACTTGCGAATCGTATCACCGGTAAGATCTCGACCAACGAGAACCGGTAGACGTTGCAGGCGATGACCGGAAGTCGTACTCGAAAACTCTCGGGCGACCTTCCAACGAAACTCTTATCTCCGTCCTTAATACCACAGAGTCGAAGTTGAAATTAGTTTACTGGGAAGTTTTCATCTAATTATTATTCGAAAACACAGAGACCAATTTACACTACCACCAACGAAATGATTAATATCATAAATACTCGTTAAATACTAGATAAATGTAAGCGATAGATGACCGAATAGCGTTCTACTTCATTGTTTCGTTATCGTTTTTTATTTTTACTCTTTTAGTCATAATGGAACGCAGTGCTTCGTACAAGTAGTTGAAATTAACAGATAGTGAATAAGCGAGAAGATCGTGTACTGAAATTCAAACCTTCGTTCAATTTCAGAAAGCCGCAGTTTCAGAAAGCCATTCTGTCGACTTGGACTTGGATTCTACTTATTATGGAAGCTTCTACTTGCTAGAAGGCGCAAGAAAGGAAGAGAACACGGACGATGCACAGGATAACTCGAGGAATGAGACGAAGGTATCGCATTATCGCAGGAAGAAGATTGATCACTGGTGCTCGGCTTGTGTTTTCTGTTCATTGACAATCTCTGCGTCACGCAATTGCGGCAGGGTTGCTGCCAAGGGCATCGTATTCACAAGATCTTGGTGCTCGGTCACGCCATATTCACGCGATTGGAGAACATTTCGTAGTTGGAACGCCGGAACGGTGGAGTTCCCTCCGTATGTCCATTCACGAGCGCTACGTTTCCTCGTAAAATTTCGCCAGTTGACCCGAAACTGACTCCACCCCAGGGTGAAGCCTCGATACGTTTAACTTGAGCCAAGTGCGCAGTGGCGAGGTGCATGTATGGTTGAACAAAGACACAACCTGGAGACCCATCGTCTATGTGCCGGCCAGGGGATGCAACGTTCAGTAGGCAAGAGACCTTCGTATCTACATCTTTGGCACGAGTTTTTGACTCTCCAATCGACCGCCAAGCAGTTGGCGCGAAATCCTGTGAGTGTTCAGCCATTTCGAAAGTACCGAAACAATGAAAAATGTTGATTTCGTGTTAGAGAGAAAGGCGTAGGTTTAATTTCTTCCTAAAGTATAAAAAATAACGTGGAGAAAAAGACAATGACACATTGATAATCGAGTTTGACGAAAATGGGAGAGCATAGTTGCAGTACAAGAAAAATGCGTGTCTGAGAAAATACTCGAGCATCTTGGAAAGTTTTAAGGGGATTTAACAACGATGATTCTTTTCTTCCTTTGTGTTTCGAGAATAAATTTAAAATTTAGTTTACGTATCGTACAATACACGCTATGTAAAAAAATTTTAACAACTAAAGTCGATTTTATTCAAGCTCCTTCGCCTTTATTTTTGCTCGTTCGTATTTTTACGAACTGCCGATTTCTCTGTTTGACAAACGTTGCTCCAGTGTAGAAAATTACCACCAACATTTACAATACGTTGTCAGCTAGGATGCTAATAGATGAAATTTATACGTCGAATTAGCAATACGATCCGGAAACACGATCGGACAAACATGATCCGACAGTGTCGCGAAACGTTCCTCACCGGATCAAATTAAAATTTCTATTAATCGCACGCTTCGACGACTCAGTCATGAATGTAAATTGCGTTAATTCGTTAAATATTTATTTTACGTTTATACGATTGAAAAAAACAAAAAAAAAAACTCGCGTTACGAGAATAAAAGATGGATCACAGTGTGATCCATCGATACGTGATTTTTAAATCAAACTACCTTTAAAATCACGATTGTATTGAGACACGATCGATTGGGTGATTCCTAGAGAATAACACGATTAAAATGATTAATGATTCAATACCGGGAAGACTTAAAAACCTACAAATGCTCTAGTGTTCTATGTTATTTGCAGTTTTATAAATCGACTGGTATTATGAACGTCTCTACCGTGTTTCCGGAAGGGCTTACCGAAACCGAGAGATCGCAACGTCATGCAACAACGAGCATAAAGGACGACGAAGAGGCTCAAGATAGATATAATCGTAAGTAAGATGCAACGTTGTAATTTTAATTTCAATTATACTCTTTTCTGCTCTGTGTCGCTCTTTCTTCATGCGGTATCAAATATTTTCACAATTCGCATATTTTCATGAAAAATTGATACAATAGACAGAGGCAAACTGAGAGTGGCCACGGAAATACAGGGTGAATGATATAAAACAAAAACTTTTACAAAGACATATTTTTTAAATTTTTTATTATTTTATTTGGAAATGTAATGTAATGGATTTTAAATTTTTTTTATGAATCTTTCAAACTCTTCAGTTTTTCAGTGGCCACCCTGTGCAAAATTGAATCGAAAATGTTGGAAAGATTCGATAAAGGAGAGACGATCCGTTTCTGGAGAAGTAATAAATACACGCATCTAGATTTCAGCTGTATAGCTTCTCTTAATGTAGACAAAACTGATGATGAAGGCAGCGTTAATGTGTACATTTGCACAATTTTGAGTTGGACATGTCAGTTTTAAAATCAACAATGGCCTAGAATCTACCTTGAGGGTACAAACAGTAACAAATTTGTCTCGCACGTGTGAACAAATAGCAACTAAAACTTCGATTCATTTTTTTTTTTTTTTTACACATTATGCTACAACGAAATCGACGCAATATCTTTTTTCTTAACTCGTTAGTCAGTTGTTAAATACCGCAATACTGCTAATGATTGCACGAATTAAGAGGCAACCCATCATACTACTATTATTAGAAAGGAATATAAATTCGGCGGTATTACCATATCGGTGCATGACATTTTCACATAACGCCGAGCCGTGAAAATCTACCAAACGAGAAACTTAACGCGCGGTAACAATTGTAAAATGCATTTTCCAATGAAAAAAAAACATGATTCATTCTTTATGTATTAATTGAATATGCAATTATTCCATGATAAAATGTGCCACTATACGTTGCAACGCACGGACTCGTAAGTCCTTCGAGAGTTACGCAATTACTATGAAATTTGCTGACACATCGTGTCCTCTCAAATCGTTTTATACAAATCTCGGGGAAACAGTTGCGTAAAAAAGTTTTCCACTTGGCTTATCGTGTGTCATGTACCGAGAAGTAATTAATTATAAAACACCACGTAAAATTTCCATCGTTTCCAATGATCGTTTCAACCTTTCGCGCGCTTTAAATGGTAACCATGTGTTACGATTTTTCCAAATGTTAAATGTCAAACGTGGGTATTTAAATTTTTTACGCGGTATTCGGACAATGTGTTGAAAAAGAAAAAGTTTGAAGATACTGCAAGCACTCAATTACCAATTTATCGACGGAGAAGCGGTAATACACGGGTTGCTTATTTTAATTTGACTGAAAGGATTCTCGATAGATCGCGACTCGCTATTGTTAATGCTGAAATGCTAATGCATGCAAATGACATACAATGATAGCACGTATCAGAGGCTCGTCGAGCATCTACTTGAATTAACTCATTTAGCATTTGCAGTGACCGAGCTACTCGTAGCTACTTTGATTAAAACGACGACTACCTTTTAATTGTTCAATGTCGAACCTCGTTGAACAATGAAAATACATCAGTCGACAATTATCTTTCTAATTTTATTCTCACATAAATTTACATTTATAATCTTTTTCTATTTACCAATGCAAGCAACGTATTCACGCGTACAATTTCAATAAAGTGTTTGTTAATTGGACGTGAATCACGGTGAAAGGCAAATAAATTGTAGATAGTCGCATAAATAAAATATTCAGATTTTATATCGTACAACAGTCGTTATTACACGATCAATCAAACATTTGATAAATCTTCAACTAATTTATTCAAAGCACCTTACATCTTTGAAATTGAAAACGGTGCTGTCAGAAAGCAACCAACAAGTTCATTTATTTAAGTGGTTTACAATCAGACATTAAAACTTGACATGAACAAATATAAATTTGTCTCTCTCTGTGACAATCGAGATTTTTAGAAAAAAACATGTACATGTTACGTTTTTCCCTGGAATGATAATTTCGTTTCACGTATTCGTTACACGTAGCGTCCAACAATTTTATTGTTACGTCACGTTGCTTTGTGCCAAGCGCGTCCCGTCGTAGAACTACGAACTAGAAAAAGATTGATCTCTCTCGATGGACCCGTCATAGAAAGTCACGTTTCTCGCTGTCCCGCGACGCGACACGATCTCTCCGAGGTGTGTGACAGAGATCTGGTACACTCTCATGATTCAGCCGCGTCGTTTGGAAATTTCCAGATTTCACCTTGACTTTGATTGCACGTCGCACGCGAGCTGGATCGCGCGAATCGTTCGAGTACAGCAGGTGACTACGTGCTACGTGTACCAAACAAATCTGTCATACGAGCACAGAATTCTTCTCGAGAATGGTATCGAATTTATTTTGCGTTCTACGTGTGTTTCTATGACACGCACGTTTCTGATCGACACAGTCATAGAAGCTCAAGTTTGGTCGACGATGAATCGACCCGATGCATCAACGTAACGAAAAGCAAACAGTCGCAATTGTAACGATCGGCGCCGCGTCTGTAAATAAATTATAAATTTGAAGACAGGCCTCTATGAATTAACAAGCGGTTGATAATCGATCGACGAATTTGTACGACGTGTTAGCGACCAATGAAAATTCTCACCGTGACATGCCGTTTCATATATTATCCTTTTTATCTCGGCGGTTTCAGGAATGAAATTTGCAAACGGTTGACGAAAAGCGTCGTGGCTGAAAACGTAATGTGCGTTTTCGAGGAACTCACTATGTTGGAGTTCGAGTTCATGAAGACGAGAAGAAACTTGTGGAAATTACGTTTTGCAAGGAAATAAATACAAGGTGATGAAAAAGGAAAACATTTCGCGCAACGTTATTAAAAGAGGTTTAAAACATGTAACGACGAGATGTTAAGATCAAAACATAGAGATAGCAACGTACGTTACGTACGCGCACTTCTCATAATCGGTCTATTTCGATCTAGAAAGAATTTCAATCGTGGCTCGCGTACGACAATGAGCTTCTTCCGCGTGCATCCAACTCGGAATGCATGCCAAACGAGAATTGAGCTGCATACCGAATGAAGCACAGTGATGCACGACAATGACGAAGAATAACGAGAGAAAAAACGAATAAAAAACAAAAAATAAAATATTTAAAAAAGATTTACTCTAGCGTCGAATTTTCCAGAAAGTTGGAAACCTATATTGAGTCACGATAGGTAAACAAAGTTCAAAGATCTTCT
>KQ435709.1:625956-637545 GCA_001276565.1 Melipona quadrifasciata
CATCTTTTGGCTCTCCATATTGAACGGTGCAAAAAAAATTTTAAGAGACTTTGTCACCAACGAAACGTACTTTGAAAGAGCTCTGAGCCATAAACGGCTAAGAGATGAGCCTGCATTTTTATATAAAAACAGCCACTTAGAGTCACTCATAGCGTGGCGCGGAAAAAACTTAGGGAACAACCTAATATATATATATACATATATAAACACCGAGTAAAAGTAAGGTTAAAAAGATAACCATTTTGAGGTCTGGCTGGCGATCTGCTTTGCCATTAAAAGGCTAACGTAATGATCAGTTTTCGCTCTAACTGGATTGATTAACTTAACACGTGCTACGAACCAGTTCCACGCGATTCCGAGCGCGTAATTACACGAGGTGGATTCACGAGTCGACGTTTGTAGTTTTCATGGTTTCTCATTATCCGAGAATACCCGTTTGAAAAAGAAAGAAGCATCTCTCTGTCGGACGGATTCGTCTCTTTCGTTAAAAAGAAAAAATAGAAGGCGGAAGCTTTTTCCACGTTTCGACATTGATCTTATCAATCGTGCACGAAAGTCTTTAAAAATGCAGAGAGCATATTGTTAGCAGGATACTACGGTGAATCGTCAATACACGTTTGTTAATTTAAAAATATATTCTAGAGCTAGATATTTAAGGCATTTGATTAAAATGACAGATGAGAGCACGACGTGTAAGAACAATAAATATTCGAATATTTCGCGTTGAAAATGATAGTTGAACAAGACTTGAATTATTATGAAATTCTGTTATTATTAAGTTGATATTAAATTTATATTGTTAAGCTATTATGTTAATAATGCTATTATTTATATTTTCCAGTTATTATTAACTTAATATTAAATTTTTAATATTGAATTTTTCTATATCGAAATATCTAGAAACAACTCGTGTATTTATTTTTTTTTACTGTATCAAGTATTATTACGGAAACATGTCGTTTCACTGATTTTCTTAGCTTTAAAGAAGCACACACGAGACAAGTATACACAATAGGTTTACACAATACATATGTAACCTTTCTGCTACTACTTCAATGTACAATATACATAATTAATCTTATAACACGTCGAGATCGTTACCAAATTCTGCTCTTCTTGAGAAAAAAACTCGTATACAGTGAAAGAAAAATCATGCAACGAGTTTTAAGAGATCGTAGTAGAAAAAAAATTTCAATCTTCAAAATTTAGTCCTAAGAAAACATTTTTAACATTTTTACATGCGTTTGAATTTCTACAATTTTCGAGGGAAACGAGTTCCCAGTTCCCCACCCGCTACGCGATATGTAAAATCATTTTATGTAAAATCATTCATGCTTTAAAATGAGAGCAAGTTATCTGAAATTAATTTTCATTGCCAGTGGTACAGTTACGCTCTTCACTATACATATACATCCGACAAATAGGATTTTCTTCTAATTAGATATATTTAACGCTTTTTATCGAAGCCTCGGAGAGCCAGACAATCTGTACAATCCTCAGTTCGATAAAGACTAATAATAATACAAGAACGTCGACGTTCGAGGGTTGCACTCGAATGTACGAAGCACTCGAGATGATTTAACTATCGATCAAGATTGGAAATACACGTTTCAAAGAAGTACACGTCGATTGTTGTCGATCACTTTGTTGAATTTAATCTCTTTCCAAGAACGGCGCGCGTTTCTGTTTAACGTCCGTGTAACAGAGATCGAGGACAGATAATTGTTAATAGTCGGTTTGTTATTAAATTTTTATTAAATTTTTCTCTTTCCTTCGTTTTTTCATCCTCGATCTCTCGCTGCGATTTAAAAAGCGCAAGCTGACTGAATCATCCACGATGAACTCGTATATTCGCGCGTTAATCTTGGCACGGTTTTATTCTCGCGAATTAATTGACAGTCTTAGTAGAATACAGAACTCAGAAGAATTGAGCTTGACGTCACGTTACGTTCAAAATAGGGTACGTTCGAGCCACTTATGTTTAATGATACGATCCCGATTTAAGTCTCCTCGACACTTGTATAAATTAGAAATTTATCAAATTTATTTATCTTCGCGCACGACGAGATGAAATGAGATTTTCCCTGGTTAGTTTTATCACTGAAAGTGATTTTAGGAGGAGTAACCCAGAAAATCGGGTCTCTTCAGGTGCAACGCTAATGCAACGAAAATTAGCGTGGGATAGACCTCGAGTAGGAGTGGCGTTGTCTGGTACCGTGCGATCGCACCTGCAATTTGTTTTGTATCGATTCAAATGTTTGCATATCGATAAAATTTTATGGCAAAAAAATCGTCTTCATTTCCTAGTCAGAACAGTTGCTTCTGGGCCTATCCGTGAGACAAATCGTACTGGGGTACAAGTCGTGCAGTTTTTTCGTTGTTCGGTATATTACACTGGCCCTTCTATCCACCGACATTCGTTCAATTTCCGCTCGAGGAAATTCCATCCAGGGGCAAAGAGAGCAGCGCTCTTGGACTCGTAACGTTAGAACACAGCTAATTGGTTCAACCAATACCGCGAAAAAAAAATAGTGTTACGAATGAAAAGGAACTCCGCGATTCCTCTGGTAAACGCGAGAAATTGCAACGTGTTCCGAGACACGATTCTAGGAAGCGTGAACGAATCCCTGAACAGATACGAAAAAAAATGCCGCCTTCGATGGAGAGCTCGTTAAAGCTATTATTACGTAACCGAGCATTCGATTCAGCTCTAACTCATCGTTAACGCGGATTCCTTTGCGTTACGTTCGGGTAATTTTCCTTCTTCCTAGCGCAGAGTTCTCACGCAGAGGATCTCGCGAAAATTCGCGATTCTCGTACAACACCTCGATTTTCATTTCAATTTCCTAGAAACGCGGCGATTGTTCCCCGGCCAGAACAATCCGATTTATCAATTTTCGGCCGCAACCTGAGATTTCAGATTGGCAATTATAATGTAACGCGGATTCTGAGGAATGCTCGTAACGTCACAGTTCCTACCACCGGAACGTATTGTTAATTTATGTAACGCGATACGAATCGGAGAAGCGGAATTGAGTAGATGGCTAAACATAACGATTTTCGAGAATAATAGTCACATCCGTTGCAGGTGTTGATTGCTTGGTTGTTTCTCATTTTCATTATTATTGTTTTATCCGTGAATTACATTAATTACAGCAATATTTGGATACTTTGTTTAACGAACAATTGTATCAATTATAGCAATATTTCTCTCGACATTCTGAGATACTAATGTTACACGTTAACTCAAGGAAAATCAAGTTCATCACCGTGCTATAAAACACATCTCACACGCGGGAGATAACTTGTCCCGTTACCCATACAAAGTCAAACAAGCATTAATATTAAGCAGCGATCGCATTTTAAAGTATAACGCCTCCGTGGTCACTTTTTTTGCAGAGAATCTCCGAGTATTTTCTCAACTAACAAACAAACGTGGAAACTGGTTTAAGTACACAAAGAGGAACTTTCTCTGCCCATCAATTCTCGAACACATCGTAGACAAACAGTCAAATACAATAGAAAAATAATCCTTGGTTCGTACAAAAGCGGGAAGTTCCGCTGGAAATTAATGTTTTCACTCGAGCAGCGAAACGTAACACGAGCGTTGAAAACTTTTGTCGTACTCTCCACGGTTCTAATAAAATTGTCGGCGAATCTACGATCTTAATGTTTGAGAATTGAATGAGACGCGAAATCTCTATTCTTTTACCAGCTGATTTGAAAAAGGAAAGTTTGCGCGGTGACACGCTTTTTACGAACAGCGTGGAAAAGAATTGCCATGTAATAGGACAATAAATAGTGTCGTTCTCTTCGAAATTTAATAAACATTGCCATCTAGTGACAATAATTTTAAACAAATAATTTAAATAAAATAAAATACACGACATTGCTCGTGGGTTAATAATAAAAGAATGGCGCGTTGTAATTTTAGCAATTTCGAGACGCATTCACCAGCTGAAGCTAGTGAAAAGAAAAACTTTCCATAAATTTATGTAGTCTAAATTATTCAAGCAAATGTTAATAAATTTTCTGGAATACTTGTTTACGAAAATTACACATTCAAACACAAATTACGAATAAAACGGAATCTTGATTTTTACGTTATAAAAAAAATTCATTCCTTTCAAATCTCGGTTGGCTCATTCTTACGATACGACTTGAGAAAATTGTGTTGTAGAAAACGTAGTTTGCAATAGCTGGAAAAAAATTTTACGTAGAAAACGAGTTTGCAATAGCTGGAATATTTGTCACGATTGTCATATCGATAACTTTTTGTACCGTTATAGTTCAGCAATAAGTACATAGACTATATACGTTCAGCGCCATAGGCTACAGAAATTCTGGAAATGGTCACTCGTTACGGTCCGCGCCCTTCTCTCGTACAATCGCGTCGACTCGCGGTAACCAGTAATGCGAGTAATAAACAATCTATGATTTCTTCTTTTTTCTTTTTTTTTTTTTTGTCTGCACGCACACACCCCGCGAGCTCCTCGAACTTGTAAGTACAGCCCCGAGGCCCTCGTTTACTTTTTCTGGGGCACGGAGCGTTTGCGAAACACATTTGCCGCGGGTCACGTTCGCGCATTGTTCCTCTCTCGCAGGGGTCGTGAAATTTGACATTTAACATCTCATTCCGAAAATAGATCCGGCATCCTTTTTTTTTTGCAAAATCCATCTGCCATTTTTGAGATCGTCTAATTTCGAGTAAATTCTCCTTGCGCGAACGAGGCTGAACGAATTTTTTCACTTACGCGAAACGATAGATTTTTTTACTCATCGCGTCGATGATTAAAGAGAACGTGAACTTGAAAGCGTCTCGTCTGAAGACATTTCATCGTCTTTCGTTGCATGGAATTAATAACGTTATGGGCGCGGTTTAGGAATGGAAGATGAAAGTAATGTTACAGTGGCATTTGCCACGATCGAATAGAAAACTTGACTTGACATTACCCGAGTAATGTTTTAAACGTCTAAACTGCAATCTGTAACTTAACCCTTGATCCTCGACTAACGTTTTTTATATCTATCAGCATCAGTTTATTTACGAAGCATCGTTTCAAATATTATAAAATGATGCAAAATTGGAAATGATGATTCAAATGGTGTTTAACACGAAATTTCGTTGATTATACCTTCTTTACGTGTGATATGCAATCATCAACGTGCATTGTTTACCAGAACAAGTACAATATAGAGAATTAATAAAGTACAATAAAGAGTTATGACTCTAAGTATAATATACAAGAGTTAACAAGACAGTTTCAATCTCTGGAAAGATAATATCGTCCGCCATTTTTTAAACTTTCGTAGGAAGCAATAAGAAGTCTAGTTTATGCGAATTATTCCAGACTCAAAGGACTGCCCTCAAAAATTTCTACTTTCTGAAATTCTTTTGTTTTCCTTGTTATAGCTTTCACCTTAGATGTCTGTTCGGATATTATACTATTATACGTCGCATCGCAACACCAAATTATCATCATCAGCAAATTATAAAAAGAGAAAGTCCAAACTAGATTGAAGGAGGGACAAAGGATCGTGTGTGCAAAGGATTGTCGTGAATGACAAATCAGTCAAATGATCGTAATTTTTAAAAAACTGCACTTGTACTCCAGTACGATTCGTCTCACTGAAAGGCCCAGAAGTAACTATCCTGACTAGGAAATGAAGACGACTTTTTTTGCCATAAAATTTTATCGATATGCAAACATTTGAATCGATACAAAACAAATTGCAGGCGCGATTGCTCAGTAACAGACAACGCCACTCCTACTCGGGGTCTACTCCACGCCCCCTCACGAATCACGTGACCCAAATCAACCAATCGCTAATTTTCGTTGCATTAGTGTTGCACTTGAAGAGGCCCGATTTTCTGGATTACCCCCACTAAGATCACTTTCAGTGATAAAAAGAACATGCCCGGTGCTCTTGGATCAGCCTGTAGATGCCTGTAGGAACGCCTGTCGGTTTTTTTCTCTTGCCCATTCATGCTCGCTTAGCTATAAACGAGCGAACAGACACACAGGTGTGCCAGCAGAGGCCATTCCGCCGGTACTCCACTCCAATTAAAGGTGCTTAATTATCGTTGCGAAGGACCTAGATATTTTCGAAAAAAATAAATTTCAACGCACGATCGTACACGAGTGCAGGAGTGCCAACGGCGCGAGAATCTTCGAGAGTTTTCAACAAGTTGGAAATTGACTGAAACATCGAAACAACGAAGGAAAAATGGAACAAGCACAGAAATAAGAAAAATGTCAGAACTTGATTTGCGTGATAACGTTTGGATGAAATCTCTAGGGACGCGAGATGCAAAAGAAAAAAAAAGAAGAAAAGAAAATTAGAAAAAACGAAGTTGTTCGTCCGGGAGCGAGTGACACGAAGCGTGCGATGTAAATGATGTGCACAACAGGTGAGTGGAAGGATCTATTTACAGGAGACACTTTGTCACGCAGTGACCTAATTAATAGCGCTTAACTATCAACGTGCGTGTGCGTAACGGCACGGCAGTGTTTTGCAATCGTCAAGAACTCGACCTGCCTGTGGAACAACGCCGTACAGTAGATAATCGCTGATAACTGAGAAACGAAAATATTCACGCGTACATTCTCGCTGTTTTCCACGAGCACTTGCGTACCGCCGTGTTGACTCGCCGTGTTTGCAATTGCCCCGCCGGTGGTGCATCCGATGATATCACCGAAACAAATACACAGAACGAGAGCAGCTTAGTGATTAGCAGAAGCATTAGTAATTTGCAAACATCCAAATATCGTGATCTAGCGCTTGTGATCGTCCCGAGACTTCCCGAACCATTAACGTCCGCGCGATTTATTAATATTAGATTGGTCGGAGGATAATTGCACTCTTTATGTCTTCTAACTTTCCTTCGTTCTTCTTTTGCAGACTTTTGCGTAATTTTGAAGAGTTTTCTCTGGTCTGTATTTTGGAATCGATCACTCGTGTTTCAATGACAATTTAGCTGTTTCTGGGCAAAAAGCAAATTGGAGCAATTTTTCTTTACGAATTCAACAAACAGCAGTTGGAAAGCTGATATAGCTAATGCTATTAAGACACGTACGACGTAATGGTGGTTCGACAAATTTTCCAAAACCCAAATTGCGTGTGAACAAAATTATGGTAATTTCTGGTGGAGGCATCAATAGGAAAAACTCAATACTGCATAATAACGTTGCAGCAACTACCCTCCAAAAGTTGAACGAAACTTTATCAAATTTTTCTACAACCAAATTTTCACTTTTTGCAGGCATTTGGGCAATTTCTTCTAGGATAAACTCTGATGTGGAAAACTTGCTTTTCAAAGTTTCATCAACTCTTAAAGATCGCAGTTGTATGTTGCCGGGATAAACAAGCTTGCAACTTGTCGACAGAAGTGTGTTGAAGCAAATGGTTGTTACTTTGATTGATAAAAAGCTTTGGAAACTGAGACATATATGTATTTGAAATCGAGAGACAGAAAAGAGCAATTATTTATAATATCTCAAAGGAAATCTCGCGAACGGGGCTCGATAGCCTTCGTCTAATTTAAAATTGAATCCCGAACGAGGGGTATTACGTAAGAGCACACACGGATGAGAGACAGAAAAAATAGAATGAAAAGGCAGATGGAGATGTTCTCGACGAGCGGAGAATTTGCAAGTTTAAGCGAGTTAACTCGCCTGCAATTTCAAATCGACGTAAAATCTTTAATTAAAGAACGTGAAGATTTTCCTCTTTGCGTGATTTACGTCTCCGGAACTATTATATATTTTATTACGACATAGCTATGAACAATGCCTTGAAGACGATCGATTCGCTATTGTGACATACACTTGTTCGAAATATTGATTTTTCAGTGATTCAGAGGCTACAGCGTGTAGTCTTTGTACGACGAATTAAATTAAAAGAAAATTACCGGAAACGAAATGGTTGAATTGCCAAGTTACAGTCGATATCAACCTGATTCGCAGCAGCGAATTACGATTTCGTAGACGTAGCTTAACAATAAAATTTGATATTTTTACGCAGACGATATTTGTACGAAATCTTGGAAAATTTCCCTTAAATCGTTTACTTTTAGAGATAACGTTCTATCTGAATCTAACGCGGTTACGTTTAAATTAACTCACGTTGATGCAACAGTGCGTCATTCGAGCAAGTGAAATATGTAAGTAGTCACGTTCGTAATTGCGATAAGTTATCTGAGTAACGCGAGTATGTTGCGCAACATATCAAGCATGTAGTACGCTCTAATTATATTTCTGAAAAATATTTGTAAATATTATATCATATTATATATATGTTATAATTATATCATGTCATATTATATATATGTATAATGTTTTGGAATTGTTTGGAAATGATATACTATAGGCAAAGACACTAAACACTTAAATGAAAGAAAATACATTGAATGTGAAGGAAAAAAAATAGTTTGAATTAAAAAGAAGAAGCTAAGAACGCATTTTAATTGTATGTTCACTATTATATCGCATTTTATAACACATCGTGCGCCATTTAACGTGATAATGCGAGTTAATTTAAACGCGTTAGAACGTTATCTCAAAGATATGAATGACTTGAGCGACAATTTTCCACGATTTCGCGTGTCTACGAAAATTCAAAAAATTTAAAAGATATGAAATTTAATAATGAAAATTAAATTAACTTCGTAATTGTTACGTTATATCCACGGTATCATATTTCATGGCTGCAATTCGAGTCACCGTCAATATTCTTGTACTCTTATACAGGGTGATTCACGTAACTTGCGCACCTTGCATATGAATTTCTTGCGCGTGTTTTGAAATTTTCAAAATCATCTTAATTTTTTTCTAATTGGATCATCTCCTTAACCATCAGGTTTAATACCTTTTTACTTGGAATTTAATATTTTTCCGATTTATAATGAGAAAAATATACGATCCAATTAAAAAAAAAATTAAGACGACCTCGAAAATTTCGAGACCATCTCGGCACATGTCAAAAATCGACACTCCATATTCTGCCTCCTCTAAAATCATACAACTTTTGTATCGCATAATTTTTCACCAGACGCCTGTAATTTAAAAGTCATTAAAAAAAAAGCGCAGTTCAGAGTGACAATCGCGTCTCCTAGCCATCGAATTCAGTATCGATCACACACCGATCGGCGCGATCCATTAGAGGAGAAGGCGTGTGGATCGGTGGAACGTTAACTGCGTTAACCTGCGCCGTGTCAAGGACACGAGGGGGCCGCTGTTAACGTCTGGCGCGACGTTGAGAATCCTGGCCCTTGGGAGAACTGTCTGGCGGTTGACGCCGACACTCCGGGTTTTGAATGAGTTTCGGCGAGGCTGCGATGATGATGAACAGGCCGAAGGTGGAGGAGGTGAGAAAGGAGGGAACAGGCGGTGTCGTTTGGGGGGAGGGCAGCAGTGGAGAACAGCGATATATGAAGGCGAAACCCGCGCTCCGCAGGCTCAATAGCCCGCAGAGACTCCACGTGGTGTACCGTCGAACATCGCGAGCGAACAACCTCAGTGAACAACCCAGCTTCCTTTCGTTTCCTCTCTTCCTCTTATCGTCCATTTCCCATCGTGGAATTCGTCGAGATCTCCTCCTCCTCTTCCTTCGTTCGTTCTTTCACTCGCGAGTTTCCTCGCGATCGAGGCGATAACTCGCTACCATTGTCTTCTTACGCATTTCGAAAGGATTTCCTTTGTCTTTTGTGTCTGACGAGGGCGAAGGCGAGGGCGAGAGAGAGAGAGAGAGTGGGAGGGAGGGAGGGAGAGATCGTCTTCTTGTGACCGGTGATCGGTGATCGATACACTCTCGAAAAGGGAAATGGTAGCCAACTTCCGATGAGAGAACAATCGGCTGCTGACGTTCGTTCGTTGTGAAGGACAAGAACCCTGCCGAGGGTGGTAGATCGAAGGAGATCGTTACTGTTGCTCCGTTGCTCTGAACGACGTCTCGTCTGCGATATCGAGAGAAAAATGGGCAAGGGTTGGAAAGGTACGTCTTGTAGAGAATAACCATTATAGCCAGAGCCAAGCGCACTAATCGAGCACGAGTTGAAAAACTGTAAAAATTATCGGACGCGACGTAACAACTTGGAAATTTTACCAAAGTTACCTCATTACTTTGAAATTCCACGAGTTTCGACGATCAAAACGAAAGCTTCTTCGTTACGTGCTACTTGCCAACGAAATTTCACTATTGTTTAAAAATGTAATCTAATCGCTCGCGTAGATTATAATGGGAGATATTGGCGTGTTTCTCTTTTTTCTCTATTTGTCATTTGTTTTTTCCTTTTTTTTTTTTCAAAGAAAACGACAACGATAAAGTTGGTTACGGTAACTAGGAAGATTACGAGGATTACGAGGTTTGTTGTGTCATCGAAAAGGATTAATCAAGTTCGTTTGTTCTTCGATATACGGAATCGCGATAAATTCAAATTCTACTCTAATCAAGCGAAGGAGAACGCTTATCTCGAGATCGTTGGGCAATTCTGCGTGTATCTACATATATATATATATATACACGTGTGCTTCTGGATAATAATTCCGTCCTGCTGGCTTTTACACGCGTATTTACACGCGTATTTACATATCGCCAACATCGCTGGCTGTTGCTTCGATAATAAATTACACAGGAAAACATTCGCGTCTTATTCGCGCAATGTATTAATCGTTGCGAACGTATCGTTAACACGTCTTGGAATATTCTTAGCTTCTTCTACGTAACGTAACTCTAATCCAGTATTACACATTGCGACTGATGCGTAATTTTTGGTTCTCCAAAACACCGCAGGAAGAAAACTTCTCGTTTTTTGTATAGTGTCCCGTAACTTTACGTCGTCCGTTGTCTCGTTGACTCTCTCGTTGCACAACTGTTCTCTTCTCTTGCGAAAAAAGAAGAAAAGAAAAGAAAGAACGGCACAAAGACCTCGGTACCTTGGAATTAAAAATTCACATCTGCGCTTCGGTGATTAATACACCGACAAACAAGAAATTTCTTTGTCGAAGATGACAGTCGTCTTGGAAAGGGAACAGGGACTGACGAATATTCGTATTCACTCGAAGACACGAAAGCTGACGTCGAATAGGCAGTGAAAAACATCTTTAATTCTTTCGATTTTCTTCGATGTGTTATTTGACCCATTTGCATCACGAGGAAGAATAAACAATAAACTGCCAATTTTTATTATATTCAAGTAGAGAATTTTCAAAAATCCAGTAAACTTTAATATCAATAATAGGCAACAATTTTGTAACTTTTCATATTTTCAGCCTTTTTTTTCTATTATTTCTTCAATGATTTATTCAGCTAATTTTGAAGTTTGAAGATGTTGAAAATAATATAACTGCAGGCCAGAAATGTAATAAATGTTCTAGTGACGGCGATCACGAAAATTGATTGTATACAAATTAACATAAAATATAGAATTGTAATTTAATATTCTTTCGATTTATGATGAAAAATTCATTTAAAAAAATTAAGATGATCTTCAACCGACACACCAAAAATTGATAGGCCATATTTTGCCTTCCTTCAAACCATATAACTTTTGCATTAGGCAATTTTTCATTAGACACATAATTCAAAAGT
>KQ435709.1:637591-651574 GCA_001276565.1 Melipona quadrifasciata
TAGAACGGTCACGCGTGTTTTCATCTCTCATTTTTTCTTTTTTTCTTTGCTTGATCCCATTCCAGGTGTGAAAGAATTCGTCGGGCTCGAGGAGGTGATGAAGTTCGAGTTTCTGTTGAAGCTGTTCGCCGAGACCCTCGGGACGCTTCTCCTGGTGCTGATCGGCTGCGCATCCTGCATCACGTGGACCGCGGACAATCCTCCGACGGTGGTGCACATCGCCTTCACCTTTGGTCTCGCTGTCGCCAGCTTGGCTCACGTAAGTCGCCCTCTAATTATTCCACGCGTAAGCAATTGCTGCGTATTTACGCTTTGCTGGACAAGATAATCGTCAACCCACTGGCTTGACTCTCCGAGTTGACGTGCAAAATTAACTGTTACCGCGTCCCGGAAATCGTAGCGCAGCTTTCTTTCCACGATTCCATAATAACGATTGCGCAATAATACCAACGTGGTAGGGTGACAAAGAAAGAAAAGAGATTCTTTGAGAAGCGTCAAGAGTATTCTTTATCAAGATTCTTCAAGATTATTCTTCGAGAGTACTCTCTTCGTCGAGATTCAAACAAAAGTTTTTCAAGATTCTTCAGAAATTATCAAGAGTATTCTTCAAGATTCAAAAACAAAATAGACAAGAATGTGCGTAATACCTACATAGTGGAGTGACAAAGAAAAAAAGAAAGATTCTTCAAGAAGTATCAAGAATATTCTTCAAGATTCTTCAAGAATGAAGCCAAGAGTATTCTTCATAAAGATTCATAAAGATTCAAAAGAAAGATTTTTCAAGATTATTCTTCATGAAGATTCGAAAAAAAAAGAATTCTTCAAGAAGTATCAAGAGTATTCTTCAAGATTCAAAAAAAAACAAAAAACAAAATCGGCGAGAACGTATGATACTTTGAAATAACAAAGTTTTCAGGTTGGGTTCAGCTTCCGCGCCAATTCGATTATCACCCATCGCTTGACAAATCGTTCGCCAGCTCGCGTTTGTCCGCGATTTCGTTGAATGGACAAAAGCGATCGCTCGTTCTCGGGCTCGATTCTCGGTTCCGTAAGAATCGTGTGTCTGAAATACACACGTGTGCGATGGGGAACAGAAAGAAGGGGGAAGGGATTCCATTCACCTTACTACAGCGTCACGCCGAAGCGAGATTTCACGGACGAACCACTGCTCTCGCTGTCGTTCGCGCGCGTTCATTCGTACGCGGTCTCTCTCTCTCTCTCTCTCTCTCTCTCTCTCTCTTTTTTTCTTTCGATTAGCAAATTGAGAATTAATTCATTCGGTCGATAAGGCCCGCACGTGCATCGTTCAAGTCGAAAGCGACCACGCGGCCTGTTCAATCTTTTTACGATCGCTTTTTTTCAATCCGCTGTCTCACAAATTATCGCGATGTTAATTTTGCTGGGACTTGAAGTTATACTCTCCCTTTTATACTTTGCAAATCTTTAGAGACCTATTTTAGGATGTTTGTAATAATTTTCAGAAATCTTTCTAAAGCTTCTTTCGATTCTGAAATAAATGGCGAAAATTTATCAATACTCGGTCGATAATGAGCTTCGAACAGACCGGAAATTAAAATAACATTTTGAGATTATGTCCACACTGATTCCATAATTGGATAGGACAGGATCGAGCGCGACTAATCGAAAGATTCGCATTAAATATTTATTTTCCGTCTCATCGCGAGCGTGTTTCTTTAAATAAAACTCGCCCGTGGGAGAAACCAGATGATAATTGCCACGTCGATTACCTTTTTTATTAAGAAATCTTAGTCGTACATTTCCTCGCGAAAGATAGGTATTTATGAAGCGCATAAATCGTCGTCGCGCGATAACTTTGTATCGCTTTTAATACATTTTTATTTTCACCTTGAAGGAAGGTGAATTATCTCACGCCACGAGGTCTTCGCTGTTTTCTCACAAATTTTGGTAATTTTTTTGTCTTTTTTTTCATATAATTCGCCACGTTTGCCAGTAGGTATGGTTTAGACGTCTCGTTGTAATCAGCGACTCACTTAGTCCCGAAAAAATATGATGCTTGTTTATGACCGCGTGGAGAAAAAGTAAATGACGCGCGGTGTTGGTTGCGAGTAGCGAGACAGCGGTGTTGGTTGCGAGTAGCGGTGTAGAGTATAGTCGAGCTGAAGTGTAAAGCACCGAAGCGAATAACTCAACGAGCAACATTTTATCGTAACATGTGCCATTAAACGAAGTAAATCTTTCTCAAACGTGACCTATTTTCTCTCCTCGGTGCGTTATTTTCCTCTCAGCTCAATGCCAAACTTTCGCAACTCGTTTCAATCTCCATACCGGCCGAAAACAATTCGACGATAAATTTCACGCATCTACGACCCGCGATATCACGACGTGATTTCTCCTTCCCCGGGAATCGAGAATTTTCTCCTGTCATAGCGAACGTAACGGGACATTTTCGAACACTGCCTCTCCTTCCAAAGTGATAATTACAACGACGAGAAAGAGAAAAACTAGACAAACACCGTCCTTCGCTCGAAGATACTCGCCTATTTAATTAGGCATAGGCAGGTTGAACAAAATTACCATTTCGTCGAATTCGATTCCTTTCGGAAACTTACTTCAACAACTGGACTTTACCAGTTTTACAAACGACGTCCAACGACGCAGAAGAAGATCAAATCCTATTCTCTGCATTCATTGACATTTCAAAAAAAAAAAAAAAAAAAAAAAAAGGTAATCATTCAGGGAACGAAAGCGATCGAGCGCGAGCCTGCCCCTCAATGACTAATCGAGTCCCCCCTCTCCTCCGCCAGGGATCCGCCATTACGACGATTTAGAACAGAACGCGATTCGCATAACCGTGACTCTGGCATCGTTGCGTAACAATCGAATAAATTTATCGCGGTTCGTTCGGAGAGGACGATGAATTCATCGAAAGTCGATTGATCGATTGAATCTTGTCTTTTAATGCATCACCTACCGGGACTTTGTACGGGGTGGTCAGGATATAAAACAAAAATAACTTTTACAGACATGTGTTTTTTTAATTCTACTATTTTTGGAAATATAATTAATGGATTTTTTCCAGTATTATGTGTGAGAAAATTTAAAAAAATTGAAAATGAACAAGTTGTGACTTTCTCAAATCCTTCAGTCTTTCAGTGGCCACCCTATGTGTGTATGTGTGTGTGTATTCTCAGTGTAATCGGTCAGATTACAATGTCTTTTTACGACATTAATTGCCAATTTCGTACAATGCGCAAAGTAACTTTTAGATAGAGAAATAAAATAGATTTGTTTTAACAAGAGTTAAACGAAAGAACGAATTTTAACCAGAGTTGAACGAAAGAATCTCAAGTCAAATTCTTTGATAAGAGTTAAAAGAATGCTTTAAAAAAATTTTCAATAAAATTTTCGAACTTTTAAATTTTTTAATTTTTAAACTTTTAGTCATCAGTGTTAAAAATTGCACGACTTGCACCCCAGTACGATTCGTCTCACTGAAGCTCAAAAGAAACTGTTCTGACTAGGAAAGAAGACTTTTTTGTCATAAAATCGATACAAAACAAATTAGAGGCGCGATCGCTCAGTACCAGACAACGCCTACAACACTCGTACTCGAGGTCTACCCCACGCTCCCTCACGAATCACGTGACCCAAATCAACCAATCGCTAATTTTCGTTGCATTAGCGTTGCACTTGAAGAGACCCGATTTTCTGGGTTACTCCCGCTAAAATCACTTTCAGTGATAAAAAAAGAGGAATTGTACTAAATTCGTTGGAACTCGCTCTCAAACTGACGTGGTACGTAACAAAGTGAAAATTTATCCTTCTTGCCCCTTTCGAACGTCTCTCGTTGTTTCACTTGGAAGGTTAACTCTCGGGGAGAGCGAAACAGTCGGTTCAACTCGCCAAACGAATGATTAATTCAGCCGCTTCCTCTTTATCTTCCTCGCTGAAGACGAAATAACAACCGAGCGGGTGGATTAAACTGCAAAGTGTTTAGCTAGATGGCTAAGTCCACTCTTAGTTCAAGTGGTCGCGGCCAATAAGTATTTACCCTGTCTGCGTTTACTTTTGCGTTTACGTTAGCGAGCAAATAGAAGCGAATCGCGAGAGACAATATTAATAGAGTGCCTTAAAGGTAGACTCAAAAGTGCACCTTAATTTTTTTTTTTTTTCTTTTGTCACGCGATGAATCTCCGCAAAGAGTGTTGCAATTTGGTTTCCACCGAGTAAAAATGATACATATTCAATTACGTTGGTACAATTACATTTTGTATCTCGTCATGTTGATCATTCGTCATTCATAATTATCATCACATCGACGCAGAAAATGCAGTTTGTAACTTGTAGAAATTGAAAGTACGAATTTACTGTACACACACGTGTACTCTAAATACGATTATCTGGCGACAAATTTAATTAGTCATTAATCGGACAGAGAAGATTAATGCCTTCGCGATTAATATTTTTATTATAATTTTATTTAAAGAATTTTCTATATCAATATAAATAAAAAATCAATTTTTGATAATAATGATTTTTTTTAAGACTGACAATTTTCATACTACACTTATAAATTTTTTTAAATTATTTCCTTCAATATTTTACAATTACAATTATAATTAAAATTCCTTTTTATATTTATTGATTAATTTTCCAATTAATTTTTTAAAACATTTAGCTCCATTAAATTCTCCTATAGTGATTATCGAATTAATTAGATTAATAATTCGAACCTTGAACTTAAACCAATTTGTTCATCATCAAATTTAATTCCAACTCAATTCGATTGTTCGACGAAACTTTTTTTCTCGATCAGACTTCCCTCGAGGTAATGGAACATAGATACTGCCGTTGCAGCAGATGCGAAAAGGCGAAAATATTCTTTGCACGGGCGCGCCTTTTACGCGTTACGTATGCACACGCGCGTATTCCATTTTACACGTGACGTTGCGGCCGATCTCAGAGAATGCCGGCGGCGCTCGTCGTTGGTAGAAGGGTAAATAAGGCCGCTGATTCGCCCAAGGGGGTCTAACTCACCGGATCGGAGATGGTGCAATTCTGCCCCGGAGGCCCCGACAACCTACTACTCGCGGCTCGCCTCGCCTCGAATCTTTTCCCCTCCCGGATCGGCTAATGTGACTCTTGTTCTGTCTCTTTTGATACTTTATTTTCCGACAGACTGCACGCTCCCCGCGCTATACGCGCTTCAACCGCCTATTTATAATCCTGTCTCATGAGCCGCTCGTTTCCCCGGCTATCCGCCAATTTCTTTCAATTTTCACCCGCGTTCCGCGTCACTGCTTCGTTGTTCCTTTTTCGATTTCGCAATTACTCGCTTGCTTGCTTGCTTGCTTAATTTCCTTTTCATTCTCGGGTCTCTTCCTTCGTCTCTTCCCGGTTTATTCTCGGCTTTCTTCGATCGGTGGATATCTATGCCTGGCGAGTTGTCCATTTGGTTTTTCGGTTGTTGATCGATAGGGAACACAGTGTCCCGACGTTAATCTCTTCTACGCGAACAGTTAATTTACGTCCTATAAAGAAAGTATACTTCCATTCGCGGAAAATAAATGTGCAATCCTTACTAAATTTACTAATCAGAAAGTTTAATCCCAATTGTATTAAATATAAAATATTAAATTAAATTTCTTTGTTATAACTGAAATTAAAAATTCGTCTCTGAAGAGGTTAAGGAGGGAACTTTCGACACACACACACACACACACACTGCTGTTGCGTGGAAAAAAAATTTGGTTCGCACTCAAACGAAATTTTGTCGTTTGTTACTTTCTTCTTTTTTTCTTTTCTGAAAGAGAAGAAAGGAAAAGAACGCCAAAAGGCGCAGAAGAGGTGTCGGTGACAATTTGAATGCAAATCGCACGTTTCCCGCCCCGTGTTGCGCGCCGTGGAATTGTCAACGAAGAAGACGTCGACTTGTCACGCGTTGCGTAATCAAAAATGTTGCCAGCCAGAGAAACGAGAAACAATCGGTGGAGAACGATCTCGCGGGACACACAGAAACGTCGTACATTCGCTCGCGAGTAATTAGTTACACGAGTCGAGTCGCGTGGTAAATATCCGAGACGAAATGGTTAAAATTCGATTGGTTCCGCCTGATAACGGATCCTCGTTGACGACAAACGTCAGAGGGGAAAAGAAAGAACTTGTTAGTCCCCTTGCGTTGGCAACGCGTGACCAAACTGTATACGAAGTAATTCGTCACTTTCTTCTTAAACTTCGTTGGAATGATATTCACCAAGTTCACTGTCGCTTTCCACGACCTTTTTAAATTATAGAACAAGCTTAAAATTTTCACATTTCAAAATAGATGTGGAAATTACCAAGAAGTATTAAATTTATTATTTGCTTCGCCTGGATTGTACTTAAATATACTTACAACGAAAGTATCACAAATTTGGGACAAAACATATCGACCAACTCGAATTGAGACAATATTTAACACGTACGTTCTTGTTCATTTGAGAGTGGTTAGTATCAGTTGCACAACAGAAGAAACAATTCCAGTATCTCAGTGAACCTTGTTTGTGACGTTACCTCATGATGCCAGAAATAAGGAATATAACGAAAGTTTATCTCTTCGACATTTATTTGTTTTCATTTTGTTCCTTTTATTTATTTATTTGTTTGTATCTTTTATTTATTCACTATATATTAAGTATTGAAAGAACTTCAGGTAATTAAAATTGCAAAACAAAAATAAATAAATAAATAAAAAGCGAATTACTAATTATATATATATATATATATATTTATTTATTTATTTATTTCAATAATATATATTCGTATACCAACGAATTAAATCTGTTCCGCGTGCAGAAATTTTTTCAAATGGATCGATACCCGAAGGGTTAATTCCCTAATCGGGACAGAAAACGAGCTGCAAAGTTAAAGCCGATCTTCGCGCCAATTGCGTCCACCGCTGTAAACAGAGGAAACGGCGTTGCTCGGTAGAGTAAAACAGAAATGTTTACACGCTGTCACGTCAGACGAAACAAAAAAGGGACGCGTAACGCGTAACACCTGCGACTAACTCATGCAACGTCGTCATCGCGCGAGCGAGCACTCGGAACGCGATGCATCAGATAAGCGGTGTTTCGCTTGTGCAATCCGAGGCGTGTACTCTGCCCCAGCGGGCAACGGACGATTAACACTAGCCATCATTCGTCATCTGTTTTAGATTCCATACCATCGTATTGCTATTATTCAGCTCGTGCTATTATTCGAGTACCACGTACGACGATTCGACGTACGTTCGTTGAAAGAACGAACTGACAGCTCTCTTTGAAAGTTATTTCTTCGAACGATCACACGATGCACGCAAGCGACAGAAATCGTAAGCTAATGAGCACTCTTTTGCAGAAGACCGTACCAGTTGACTAATTGCAAGATTTAGGCAACAGAGATAATTTCGACGTAGAATTCGTCGTGGCACTCTCGAATTTTGCAACCTCGTTCCGCGTGGATATTTTCTGAGAGACGGTGCTGCAACAGCTGGAATTAATTAATTTCTGGCTCTTTTCATTCGCGGAATATGCCGCGTTTATTAAAATATTGTTCGGAAAGTAACTTCATTTCTTTTGACGAGTGTCGTTAGCTGTGTTTTTAACCAGCTAACTTCATTCTAAACTATATTACGCTTGACTTCATTCTAAACTGTATTACAGCTAACTTCATTACAAACTATATTATACATTTTGACAGCTGACGTTCCAAGGTTTATGTTTTAAAGAAAATTTTCTTGATCCTATGCTCCTTCTTTAATATCGAAATTCGTCAGAACGAAATTTTGGAAACCAGTTTCGGCACTGGGGTTCTGTGTTAACACATCTTCGCATAACTTTTTCCTTGCTCGAACAACATTCTTACCTTTTCGGTAGTAAAAAAGCAAAATACGCTTAAAATGCTTTTTTTATCTCCTGTTTTGATACGACACCAAAAAAAAATAATAATTACAAACAACTGTATAGACTCAAAAAAATTTGTTTAAGAAATAAGTCTTAAAACGTTAGTTGTCAAAATATATACTGACAGTATGATTTAGAATACAGCCAACAACACTCGTCGGGAAAAAACGAAACTACTTTCCAAACAACCTGTTATAATTAGCTAATAACTAACGTGCCCTGACACATAGTGTTATGACACGTTTATTGTCATGCTGACGTTTCTGACGTCTAATTAAAAACACAAGCAAGCTCGATGTCCGCCTAACCACGTTTTCGTCCACAATAGTGAGAGATTCCTCTTTCGTCTGAAATTCACGATAAAATCGATCCCATTCCTACACATATACTTCAGCAAATATTAGAATCATCTCGCTGGAAGTATTTTCGGAGGTATTGCGAGAGGAATCGCTCCCAGGTCTTGCGCAACCATCATCCGTGAGTGAAAGATCATTGTCCCGCATGATCGTAAGTACGGAAACCTTGCAGCTCGTGCGCACTCTAATTACAGAGAGCAAGAGGCAAATATATCGTCGCACGTCTCCGCAAATTTTACGGAGACTGGAAACTAGTCTCCTCCGCCTGAGAACACCTCTTACGCGATTCCTTGCGTAATAGTTTGCTAGTTGATAATATTACCACCTTATTTCCATTCGGCAAGCTGAACGAAGCGCGCGTTTCGTTCCAAAGGAAACCAAAACAAGCCCCGAGCATGCGAATAAGAATTTTTAATTTCCATATTAATACGAATGAGAATTTTCCGTAATTTGTATTTTTAATACGAATAAGAATTTTCCATAATTTATATTTTTAATTTCCATATTGTGATACGAGTAACAATTTTTCCATCTTACTTATGCAAATAAGAATAAAAATTTTTCCATCCTACTTGTGCAAATAAGAATTTTCCAAGTCCGATCAACATTCGCGTCTAGTTCGACGATGTTGGAAGAACAGCTGCACGCGTGTGATTTTAATTCGAAGCTATCCTCCCCCAGGGGGAGATACTTACAAATCACGCGCTCCCGCGTCACTTTTCGAAAGTTATGATCGATTGATTTTCAGTCCGGGGGGGGTTACAAGCGCGACCGCGCGCGGTGGATTTCTATGGTTTTCGCGACTGGTTTAAAAGGAACGAGAGCACCTGGCAGAGAGCCGCGAGCGTGGATATCCTCGGGCTGTGGGTCGTAGATCACGACAAACGTACGCGATTCAGGAGAAACGCACGCGTTTCGTCTCTATTTAAATCCTTGAATGGATTACGTCACGCTCATGTTAAATTGTGCCGAGTTTTCAAAGACAATTCCCTCGCGAGTTTTCCTTCGTTCCGGATCTGTCGAAAGAATTTGTTTTTCCTTTTTTTTTTTTTTTTTCTGAAAACAATAGCTCGATAAAACCGGAGTTTTCAGTAACAATCGTTGGAAAGAAACCAGCGCGTCAATCTCGTTTTAGGAACCTCTCGCGAATCAACTCGAAGTTTACGATCTTCGTGCGTCGTTTCTCGAAAGTCGCGTTTCGCCACCGTCGGCAAACCTCCATCGCAAGTCTACGATATCTAGACGTTCTGCGGAATTAATAATTCCAGATTAATAATTCGAGATAAGCGCGTGCCAAAATGGAGAGAGAGAATAAAGAGATGAAAAAGAAGTTTCGCGAACGAGAGGTTTCATCGAGGCGGGAGTTGCCGAATAAAAGCTGAAAGAGAAGGAGCTCGTTTATTGCTCTTGAGCCGCGCGAACGAAGGACGACGCGACGCGGTGCTCGATGAAAAGAAATGTGTTGAGGCAACACTTTCCCCTTTGTAGGTTCGCGCGCTATTCACCGTTTGCTATGGACCCGTGTGGGCTGGCGTGTTAATTAACCTCTTAGCTGTGGTGCCGCTTTTAAAAGTGTGCATCTACATTCTGTTGCTAGAACCACGCTAGATGACGATTATCAACTCGTCGGGCACAGAGTATGCGCAGCTGCTAATTGTAAAATTGAATTAAATTGTGAGGAAAGGGCACTATTTCTTTTTTTCAAAAATCAATGATTTTGTTTAACTTTATTATATAATATAACAATAACAAAATTAATAGCAAGAAAATATTTAATAAAAGGAATTAGTAGTCTAGTCTTTTGGTAAAAAGAACTAGTCTCAAATGTTAGTTCTAAAATGTTTAAGACCTACAAATATGTTTTATTTTCCACGAGAAATTTAACTGTGAAATTTTATTTTTCTCGCATTTAAAAGAAAATCATCAAAAAATTGCCATCATTTCTTCATGATACGAGAATATACTCGTCATTCGCAGCTAATTGCAAGAGAGGTTAATATCGATGATTTTTTGAAAAATCAAAATTAAGTCTCTCGATGGCGCGATTTTCAAACGCGAGAACTCGCTTTTGTAAGCGAGAGACCCTCGATTCTTAGCAATTACCGTTCGCGTTTCGTTTAAAAGCCACCAGTCGTCGTTTAAAAGTCCCCGTCTTGTAATTAATAAAACCAATTAGTCGATATCTCGCCGTTTGATCTTTGCTCGAAGCACCGCGTTCGCTTGGAGACAATTTGTGCAACGTGCAAATAAACAATGTGGCTAGTCCCGATCAATCAAGACGAAAAAGAAGAATAAGAACAACAACAGTAACGAGAAGAAGAAGAGGGGAAAAGCGCAAGATCCGAGGAGATGAGTTGCGTAATCGCAAGCAACTGGTCGGCGATATGTACCGATCGCCCGGGGCGAACCGAGACCTTGCCGGCGTGCATGAGAACTGGGCCGCGTCGCGTCGCGCCGCGCCATGGCCCACCTCCGTCCCGCCTCGAAACTCTACCAGACTCAAATCCACCCAGCCACCGATTTACACTCCCCTTTCTTCCCTCTTCATCTACATTTTCTTCTTTTCTCTTCCTCCTTTTTTCAACAAAATTTCTACTTTGCCCTGCTCTAACCTAACCTAACCAACGCACAATGGACGTTGTCTGACTTAACCTAACCTAAATCTAAGACTCTTCCAGTTTGCCATTTTCCCCTTCTTTCTAATAATTACACGCGCTCGAGATCTATACGCCCCTTTTCTTCCATTTCTTTTTTTCTTTTCCTCCTTTTTTCAACATAACTTCTACCTTACCCTGCTCTAACCTAACCTAACCTAACCTAAACCAACGCACAATGGACGTTGTCCTGACCTAACCTGACCTAAACCTAGGATTCTTCCAGTCTGCCATTTTCGCTTCGAACTGTGCCCCTTCTGTTTAATTATGCATGCTCGAATTCTTTCTCGAGACGACTCTATCTCGACTGTCTTTTTCTTCTTCCCGCGACTTTGACTCTAGCTCCTTGACTTCGTTCGGAATCTCAACTTCTTCCAACTGGTTTTCTCTGTCACAACAACACCATCACACACCGGTTTCCGGCCGTGTCTGACCGACGCCGAATAGTCTGCCACGTATTTACTTTTACTCGGGGCCTGCCTGGCCCGTACACGTGCACGCGCACGCGTTTCAATATTTGCTCGCTAAGAAACAAAGGTGAATCTTTCGTCAACTTGAAAATTGACACAAACGACACGATCTCTGTTGAGATCTTTGAGAAAATATGATACCAAAGATTCGATGAAATTCGATTGTTTTTTAAGGTATCCTCTTTGCTCATTTGTTAAAACAATCGCGTTACGTCGATCGTTTCTCAAACTCGCTCGTCGTTTACATTGTACTTGCAAAGAAACGCGCAAACGCACACGCGATTTATAAATTATATATATATATATATACACACGTGTATTATCGCAACGTGAATTAAGGGCGACTGTTGCCAGGCGAGATATGTATTCGAAATTTCGCGCGCGCGTCTCAAAGGCTCGAGGTGTTGAGAGAAATTCGAATTCGAATTTGCAACAATTGCAAAAAAAAAAAAATCTTAAACCTACTTTTTTATAAAAATCCGGATTTCACCGCGAGTATCTATACGTATGTACATATATGGAACACCGCATATCGTCATTAAGAAATCATTCGTGCCGCAAAAGGTAACTTCGAGATCTCTTTATCGGCGCGTGAGCCGCTCCGGTCGGCCATGCTCCACAAATTGTGAAATTTTGAATTAGAATTAAATTCAGTTTCTCCGAAGCGAGAACAAGCCACGACCGCGCTCGCGAACAGATTTTCAGAGTGTCTTTTCGTATGACGTGTGCACACGCGTTACCTTGTTTCTAGAAATCACGATGGTTCGAATAAATCACACAAGCTTCGCCACGGATCTGGATAAAGCGAGATGTCGCTGGATTTTTCGATTGAACATTGACTCGAATCTGTAACATTCGCTTGGAACAATTTCAAACCAATTGTCATGTATTTCTCGTTTCGGGATATTTAAAGGTTTGCGTTTGAATAAATTAAAAAATATTTTTATACTATGACACAAAATGTTTCATTAAATATTTGGTCTTGTGAGACAATAATTACAAAATAAATTGTTATTAAAAATGTTTCAGAAAATATTTGGTCTTGTGAGACAATAATTACAAAATAAATTGTTATTACAAATAATTACAAGATAAATCCAAATTTTCATAACTGTGAAATGTTGTGTGTAGCTTATAAGGAAATATGATTTTTGAAACTTAAAGTGACCATTTTCAAAATTAAGTGAATGTCTCGCAACAATAGAAAAAATAAAAAATGTTGTACCATAAAAATGTTATTGAAAACAACGATTGCATTCATTTCTTTGTTTTAGGTATTGGGCCCGATCTCGGGATGCCACGTGAACCCAGCGGTGTCGCTAGGACTCCTAGTAAGTGGAAACTGCAGTTTTCTGAAGGCGTTGTGCTACATCGTTTGCCAGTGTTGCGGAGCAATCGTTGGCTCGGGAATTTTGAAGGTAAATTCAACACCGATTTTGAATTATTATTCATCCAATGTGTTGGATTCCGCGTAAAGCAATAACAGAGGATTTATTGTAACCGTGGATGGTCAAGGAAGAGATGTTAGATCTTCCTGATGGAGAAGAATACTGCTTTTTGTAATATGTAAATCGTATATTGTAATTTGTATAATAATTTTTTTATTGTTATTTGAAGTACTTTTAGAGGTCTATTACTCAGCATCAAAACACCACAAATCTAATTATCAATATCAGTAAAATTTAATAAATTAAATATGAAATTTCTATTTTATGTACAAACTGATATATTTACAAACTTATTACCTACGATAGATTTAGGTAATAGATATTTTGGTTTTGTCAGCACCGAGCTAATATTATCAAGCCTAGTTGGTCATCCAACAAACAATAAATCATTACTCGTTACATGCTCTGTCCCATCCAACAAATAATTTAAAATCCAAATTAATTTCAACGTCCCACAAAATGAAACTTCCACGGTCTTTAAGTTTTCACAGCTGATTGTGTTTGCAGCTGTTGGTCCCTACCGAGGCGACCAACAAGGGCCTGGGTGTGACAGATCTCGGCTCGTGGGTCAACGAGATCCAAGGTATCTTCATGGAGGCGATCGTTACGTTCCTGCTGCTTCTGGTTGTCCACGCAGTGACCGATCCGAAGAGGACCGACACGAAAGGATGGGCGCCCTTGGCAATCGGTTTGACCATTACCGTGGCTCACATGGCTGCGGTGCCCGTTACAGGGAGCAGCATGAACCCGGCCAGGTCGCTGGGTCCGGCGATCGTCCAGGGTAAATGGCACAATCAATGGATTTACTGGGTCGGGCCGATCCTCGGAGGCTGTGCCGCCGGTGGACTGTACAAATTGGCGTTCAGACAGAGACAGAAGGACGACGAGGCCTCTTACGACTTTTGAGAACAGACGAAGAACCGAATGTAAATATCGTATTCCTTGTATCGTCGGAGTAAAAAGCAAGGGGAAAGATTACATCGACATATGTATATGCTGAAATCTACTGCGTATTGTGTACTTATTGTTAGACGTATTAGGAGAAAGAAAAAAAATGTAAATGGTGCTTCTCGCGAAGGAGAAAGATCGTCGTTTCGTTTAATTCGACGATACGATTCTTTCGAACGTGACTGATCGCGAGTATTTTTAAT
>KQ435709.1:651710-662409 GCA_001276565.1 Melipona quadrifasciata
CTTTTGCATTTCAGAAGGATACTCTTTTCAAAGAGTAAGAGTACAAGTCAATTAAAATTTATCGCAAATAATTTTAGAAACCGCGACATGTGATTAACAGTCACTGTTAATATTTTCTTACCTTCTTTACTGGAGAAAATACATACATGTACGATTCGAAGAAAAAACTTAACGAGAGCAAACTTTGTTAACAAAGTAAATTTGCTTGGTGTTTGTCGTACCTTTAGAATTAACGCACTTTAAAATCATCGATAACCTAATTTGCATTTGTCCGAATGATTGACACAAAATGCGTTTCAAATTAATCGATCGATGCTTTCAAAGTACATTACGATATTGATATTTTGTACCTCTCGTTCTGTACATATGTATGTACTTAAATTAACTTGCAATAACCAACGTATAAATATATGGTTTATATCGCATACACTGTACGTGTATAAATTATTTATTATTCAAATCCAAACAACTAATAATGTAATACGCTCGATGTACTCCGTAGTAATAGATGGCTACGTTAATCCCAACAAGTTTCAACCAAAGGATTCTGCCGTTTGTAAAACAGATCAGAACCATTAAATTCGTTAATCACCCTGCCATGAAACACGCCTGTGTTGCATTTCCTCGTTGCATCGCACACATCCACAATGCTCTAGAGTAGCACTAGAAATAGCACGTACGGGAATAGATGAGGTTTTCGGATGTTTGGACGATGCCCAGTAGCTTCGACTACCGTCAACCGGCAACGTGTTTCCACTCGAATGCAACGTTACCAGTCAAATTATATGTAAATTTGATCAAGATCGGATAGAGAACGTGTCACCAACGAAGTAGAAAATCTTAAAATCCGCATGTTGGTCTCAAACCATATAACACTATGAAAAAGAAAGAGAAAGCAGTGCAGTGAATCAGTCACTCGTAAAACACAACTCGTCAAAGTACGGAAAGTGTAGGGGAGAAAATATGGACGACGACGAGGTGAGTGATTACTTCCGTTCGAATTTCCTGGCGCTCCAAAAGACGGTCACCCCGCATGATATGAAAAGATTCCTGTCTTCGAACAACAATGCGGAGAGAATCGGTTTCCTGCTGGGTTATCCGCTGATGTACGATTTGCCTGTGCAAATTGCCGAGGACGGCGAGACGCTAAAGAACGGCAGGAAAGCTCTGCAATTGAAAGACATTGGCAACAGGTACTTTGGCCGTGGTGAATTTCTCAAAGCGTTGGAAACTTACTCGAACGCGGTTCTACTGGCTCCTCGGAAAGGTAACGTGATCGACACTGTCCAAACGTTCAGATTTCAAAAGATTTATCTGTTTTGAAAAAATCTTGGATCTCTTCGAAGTGAATTTCATTGTAAATTATTCTGTAATCTAACGTTGTCCAATTCGTTGAGTCTAGAATGTAGAGTATAGAATTGTGTTTCAAGGTGTGACTCGGTGTAATCACAGGTTCGACCTAAACTAGACTAAATTAAATTAAATTGTCAACTTGTTCCACAGATTTAGGTGTTATATCGAGTTAATTTCTAACTTAACTCGGGCAGAAAAAGTCTCAAATCTCGATGTAATCATTCGAAACTAAACTAAATTAAAACGATGAGATTAAATTGTGAACCTGTCTCCCAAATTTGGATGTTACACAAACCTAATCTAACTTGACTCGGTCACTCGAGCAGAAAAGGTCTCGAATCTCGATACAATCATTCGAAACTAAACTGTAATATATTGCAGATTTAGGTGTTATATTGGCGAATCGTTCGGCAACGCTTTACCACCTGGAGAAGTACAACTACGGTCTGACAGACGCGGAAGAAGCTTTGCGCATGGGATACCCGCAGGAACTGCTGTACAAGATTCAAGAAAGACGCGCCAGATGTTTGCTCGGGTTGAAAAGACACGACGAGGCTGTGCTGGCATTCAGAAGCGCTCTGCAAGCGTTGGACACGGCGAAGTTAACAGTGGACAAAAAACAAAAGCTCGAAGCGGACATCAGGGTTATGCTTGCTGTGATAGACAAGGGTAACCAGTTGGCGCAAAAGACGCCGAGGATTCCTCAACAAGGGAAAATCAGCGAGTCGCCAAAGAGAATGCCAAAGATCGACGAATGCAATCGATTGTATCCTTCGTGTAGCAAAGCGATCGAAATTAGAGACGAAGGCGGCAGCATTGGTAGACACGCCGTTGCTACCAAGGACATCGAACCTGGCGAGATACTAGCGATAGAAGGACCATATTGCGCTGCCTTGTTACCCGAATATAGGTGCGTTTAATCATCGAGTAACTTGTAAAGAGTAGAAGGAAGAATGTTTGTCCGTGGATGTCATAGATGAATTTTTGACCTTGAATTTCAAGGTCAAGAAAAAAAATTTTTTTTTTTTGCATTGTGTTCTACTTATCACTTAAAACTTTTCCAAGACACCATAGATCACAATAGTTCTCTTTAAAAATGACAAAAAGTTTCTCAATAGTTCTAACAACGACTTTACGGTTTTCTGGATTAAGTTTCACTAACGTTTGATTTATCATAGTTGTAGCATCAGTGCGAATCTAAGTAATCAAATGATAAAACTAACTATTGATTATTCGAAGTATAAACGTAACATAAACATCCACGCGTCTAGAATATAAAGTCGCTGTTAGAACGCACGCGTGCTAAATGATTAAGGAACTTTTGCCATTTTTCAATTACGATTGCGAGTTGCAATTGAGTTGTTACCTAGGTTCCTTGGAAAACTTTTACCTTCGTGATGAGTAGAACACAGTGCAAAAGAAAAAAATTTTTTTGACTTTAAAATTCAATTTTGCACATTTTCTTTCCACCCTGTATAGAAAATTCTACCCAACTCACTTGATATCAAAATAATTTCGTTCCAGACTCACAAACTGTTACTATTGTTTCACGAAAATATTCGTACCAATACCAACTCTCTGCGAAACGTGCAACTACGTGGCTTACTGCAGTATTTCCTGCAGAAACAAGGATTCCAAGACTCACGAGAACGAATGCATGATATTACCCAGCTTGTGGATCTCGAAAACTTCTGTAAACTGTTTCTTAGCCTTGAAGGCAATCGTTCAGCGACCCTTTGACGAATTATTTAGACTCAAAGGCAAGCTAGAAATTTCGAAGGGTAGAGTTCAGATCTCGGAACAGCAGCCTTATCGGACAGACGACTTTGAAACTATCTATGGACTAGGTATTTATACACACAAAAATTCAAAATTCAGAAGAAAGTCTTTCGATGGACTAAAGCTGACATATTGTAATTTCTTAGCACATTTACGTATATTTTTTCTTCGTACAGTAACTCACGAGGATAAAAGAACGTCGGAGGATATTTTCCACAGAACTTACATAGCTACTTGGCTATTGAGACTTTTAAAAACAAGTCGCTACTTTCCAGAATCTATGAAAACTCCAGATACAGCAAAAGCAAAACCTTCTGATGGCGAGTTATACATAGGAGGTTTGATTCTTCATAATTTGATGATAATACAGTTTAACGCTCACGAGGTAAGTTGTGTGACTTTTTTTTTTTTTAACAAAAATTCGGTGTATTTTGTTTGCATTCAGTCACGTTACAATCTCAGATATCAGAACTCGCTATACCAAAAGGCAACAATACCTTAGCAAAAGCTAAAAATAAATTTATCGGTGGAGGACTTTACCCAACAATTTCGCTGTTCAATCATTCCTGCAGTCCTGGCGTCATCAGGTAAAAAGAACTATGAAACTCACAATAATAATCGTCCATTAATTACTAAAATAGTAATTACGAGATAGCAAATAATCATCATTGGGTGTATAGGTACTTTATTGGTACCACTATGGTTGTACGAGCAATACGCTCTATTCCATCAGGAGAGGAAGTCTCTGAGAACTACGGGCCAATTTTTGCAACTTCTCCAGAAGCTGAACGGAAAAGGAAACTGAGATTACAATATTGGTTCGATTGCAACTGTGAAGCGTGTACAGCACATTGGCCCATTTTAGAAGAAATCGATCCGACCATTCTACGGTTGAATACAATTGCTCGACACTTACAATTTTCAACCCTTTGTAACTGAGAATATTAGAAATACCAACTGTCTTCAATTTTGTTTTCAGATTTAAATGCGAGTCTGGGAGAGAATGTGGAAACGTTCTACCTATAAGAACGGACACGAACGAATTTATGATCAGATGTTCCAAATGTGGCAAGAACATGAATATTTTCAAAGGTTTAAAAGCTTTACAAGATACAGACGTTATTTTTAAAACCGCTTCCAGAAAACTGGAGGAAGGAAAGCACCAAGAAGCATTAAAATTTTATTTAGAAATTTTAAAGCTCCTGGACGAAAACCTTGCTTTGCCCATAAGAGATTATCATCTTTGTCAACAAGGTGTTCGATTATGTATGCTCCCTTTCGGCAATGTGTCTTACATCTAAGAATTTAGTCGCGTTTAAATCAACAATTTGACGAGGAAAATAATTCAAACTGAAAAATAATTTCAACGTGTGTATGTGACCATTTTTTTTTCTTTTTTAACTGAACGTTTAAAACGGGACAAGAAGTATAAAATATATCCAACACCGGTATATTATTACTTTAATATTTTATTAATTCCTATTAATGAACATCAAACTGCTATTTGCAATAGGTAAGCCAAAACAATTATACCATACACTTTTATTTTAAAGTCTTAAGTTCGTAAGAGTACAAAATAATTAATACAACATAAAACAATCGTTTTCTACTTTTCAATGAATTCCACACCAAAAACGTCTCACTGTTATCCTTATCGTTATAATTGTCCTCAATTGTAACCGAATTTTTTTTTTACCTCACTCGTACATTTTGAAGCAATGAGCATGTTCCGTAAGAAATTCATCGTACCCGACAGCAGCTCGCATCACAAAAAATTTTGCATGCGTGTAAAAAAGCATCAAAATATATAACGTGATATAACGTGTACGCGGGTATTTCAAACGTGTTGTGCAGAGATGTATAATCGCCCTCACGCACTTCTGTGTACATATATGTTTAATTAATTGTTAACGCCCTTATGTGAAGTAATCTTACGCGTGTACAAAATTAACAACTGAAACATTAAACATTGTGTACGTTTCATAATTTTTTATGAATGTCTTTTACTCTATCATTGCTTCGTCCAAGTATGTACGCGTGGTAACGTTTAGCTTTTCTTTTTTTTTCCTTTTTTTTTTTTTATGTACATATAAAATCGGTTTTGTCTTCCATCCGGCACACTTTGTCGGTCCGTTCTCTCACTTTTAGCACCTAACTGTAAATAGAGAAATCACTTAGAAAATATACGCTCGATCCTCCGGATTTAATTTCGCTATATCGTCGTTTCGCACTAGGAATCGAGATTTCAGTATAAAGAGAATAGAATAGACGAATTCTTGCAACCACGGCTATTATTTCAGAATGCTCAATGCTTACAGAAAACAAAAAACTGATATTTCGTTTAGTCAAAGAGTGTACTGAGAACTCTAAATTTACGAGTTTCTTTCGTCTGTTTTTCACAAGTTGAGCAGTATAAAAGTACGTACGATAATTTTTTTTTTACGTTGTGCTGTAAATGCAAGATTCGACGTCTGCTTCTTTTCTATATCTTTCTTTTTCTTTTTTTAATTTGTTTCTAATTTGTGGTAATATTAGTACCGTCTGTCACGGGAATCCGAACGAGAACGGCGGTCTCGGCTGCGGCTACGGCTCAACGATCTCCTGCGAGGGCTACGGGACTTTGACCTAAAATATTAAAAAGTCATTTTATACCACTTTTACTAAAGTTTGGAAGAACAATTTATTAATACACGGCTTTCTACTTCGTCCCAAATTTCGTGCCATCATCGTTAATTTTCTATAAAATGTGGCATCTAAATCACGCGTCGAAATATGCCCATATATTATATAAAATTAAACATAGTTATATTGAATGATATGAGACGAAACAGAATGTCATGCGTCAAACACATAGGTACGAAAATGATCGCAAGGCAACCGTAATAGAATTAGGACTGGCTAATTCCTATTTGCCTAAGGGGTGATAAAACTAGTTAGACACAATAATTAATATAAAATGACATCTCACCAATAATGAGAAACCAATAAACGAAAGTAGGATTAATTTAGTTAAAATCAATTTTTACAACTGTTACGGATATATATGTAAATATATATATCCTGATAAATGCATATGTAACAGGCGGCAGTTCCCTGGTCCAACTGACTAAGCACTAAAATAATTAAAAAGAAAAACGTTAATCAGTGTCTTCTATTTCGCTGGCTAAAAATCTGTTGAATAAACATAATTAATTAATAGAAACTGCCATTGGACCGCAGAGAACGTGACACCATCAGATTTGAAAAAAAAAAGAAAAAAAAAGAAAAAAAAAAGAAAAAAAAGAAAAAAAAAGATAAAAAATCTTTGAAAATCGGTGAAATACCAGACAACTGTGAACATGTAGTGGTGGTTGGTGGTGGTGGTACTTGGTTGGGTGGTGGTGGGATGGTGTGTAGGTGGTGATCATTTTGCTTTGCTCAGTCGAAGAGAAGTGGCGGTCGCGTTGTCGGCTAAGTTTAACGTGATGGTTGACGAGTAGTAGTAGTAGTAGTAGTAGTAGCAGTAGTAGTAGTAGTAGTAGTAGTAGTAGAAGTTGGGACGGACGGACGGACTGACGCGCCGAGATTTTGACAGAAGTATTCGTTCATATCGCGTCGGCTGTTCGATGGATTCACGATGCTCCTAGCCGCTAGAGGTTGAGGTAGCCCGAAGAAGTCTTTTTGAAGGGGAACAGACGGACTGACGGACAGCATCGGACTGTCAACTGACGGACGACTTGGCTCCTACCGGTGACTGGTGGTGACTGATGGTGACTGGTTGGGAAGTTAGTGGGCAGGCAGGCTTTTTTTTTTTTCAGTTTTGATTGCTAGACTTTTTTTCACGGTGGCTGTAGTAGTAGTAGTAGCAGTAGTAGTAGTAGTGGCGGGGAGACGAGCAGAGCTAGGAGCTGACGCTGGTAGAATCTGCAAACGTCAGTTTTAGCAATATAACTATCAAAGTTATCATACTCCTGGCCACTATTGGTACACACGAGTTTTTTTTTTCCTTAATCCAAATTCAACAAAATTGCATATGTTTCACTCGTCAGTAATAATTTCGTGATCGATTATCCTAGACTGCCCACTCTAATGCGTACAAAAGACTCTACTTGTAATTGATTTGATTAAATTTATATGATGAATGTATAGTTTCAACTTATCTTTTATATACTTATCGCAACGCATAGTTGCAATACACTATGTATTCTTTTTTTTTTTTTTAAATAAAATAAAATTCAATGTTTTAAAGCTAATATACCGGAAATAATTGATGCAATCAATGAAAGGTTGCCTCGATGCGTATACGATAAATAAATGTGATTAAAATACGAAGTGCATCTGAGATATTTGCACGTTAATGAATTTCAGCATTGATATCTCTAACTATATGACGAATAATTCAATTAAATTCAATATTTAACTTCTACTTCATTCGGTATCTGAACACGCAAAAACATTTTCTAAATAAGAACGATTGAATACAACTATTTATTAAATAATTTCTACATATTTAGAAATTACTTAGTTTCAGATACCGAATAGCTTAACTTCAGGCATTTACAAAACAAAATTTCTTATAAGACGATAATAAGCATTAGAAAATAAATTGCTTTAAATTGGTAAAATTAACACCAGACACCGCTATGATTTACTTCTATTTTGTCACCGGTGCTTCTTTTTATGCACCAAACTAGCGTCGTAGTTGCCAACTAATTCTTGACCCCAAAATTTCGATTTTCCGTTTTTTTCTCAAGTTATTTCTTCGTCTTCCGTCTATCTATCCTTTTAGTCCTGTCCTCTCCAACTTATGCCAATCAATTAACAATATTTGACCGCCGATCGTGACAATTACGCAATTCTCAGTGTTCAATACATTTCGAATAGAATTACTCTATATGTTTTATATGATATATTGTGATTCTGCGTGCAAAATTGCGATGATCACAATACAAGCGGTACTTGTAAAATACCTACTTGCAATTTGTAGATTGGCTGTGCTTGGTAAGGCCCTGAAAATTTAAGAAATTTATAAAACAAGAGTTGATTACCTGGAATATCGGCTTATCGGCGATTTGAAAATTTAAGAAAATTATAAAACAAGAGTTGATTACCTGGAATATCGGCTTATCGGCGATCTGCGTGGACTTCTTGACCAGGACCTAAAAAAAATTAAGAAAAACTGTTGTATGTTTCAGACAGCTCTATGTTGCCGATCGCCATGTTTCGCTTTGATTAGTTTCTTTTGCCTACTCGCACCTGAAAATTACGGTTAACAGGGGCAGGGAAGTCTTACCTTGGATAACGACCCAATGATCTCCTTCGGGGACTGCAAGATCTGGACCTATAAGTTTGTCAAAAAATATACGGTATGTGAATCCTGTTGTTTGCTAAGCATATTCACAAGGAGATTACAATGGGAAAAAATGAGCTATATATGAAATAGCTACCTCTTAGCCACAACTAAAAATTTGCCCTAGCATCTCCCGGTTCAGGTTTCCCATGCAGTGTTTTTGGTTGCTCTTCGGCTAACCTCGCAAATTTTCACATTTTGCATAGAAATATTTTATAATGGTCAAAGTATATTTCTCCTTACTTTTTTTTAAATTCTTAGATTAATTTTTAATTTATGTAAGAGTACTAGCCAGAAGAGCGATAAAATCAAATAAATATAGTATACAATATGTTCTATTTGCATTCCTATATAAAATAAATAAAAAAAATAGAAATTTACATCCTCTGTGCATAAAAGAAAGTTCACCGAAACCCGTGCATCGTTTCTTTTATCATTCTTATTTGATAACTGCACTGTAATACCTACTTGGCGAGACTTAGCCATCTGCAGCAGCTCAAACGTTGCTGTAAAATATGGATATTCAATACTTTAAGATTTCTTACCTGGAATATCTTGGACCCGATCTCCTTCCACCTCCACGTCTACTTCTTCCTGAAGACATCTCTACTCTCACTCTGGTTCCACAACAGCGTCTAAGAAAAAAAGCAAATGCAATGATTCTTATTATTGAAGTTCATAAAATTATCATTACACGTTAGTTATCATATACTCACGTTCCATCTAGTCCTCTGACTGCATCCTCCGCATCTCGTGGGTCTTCAAATTCTACAAAAGCGAATCCAGGTGGCTTTCTGGCAACCCATACATTCCTTAGTGGGCCGTATTTACTGAATGCACTTTCAATTTCATGTTTACTAGCACTATTTCCTAAATTTCCAACATAAACCTTACACGAGGGATCCCACTCACGATAACGTGACATTCTGGAAATGACGAATTTCTTCTCGTTACTACACCAACATAACTTTCAGACGATAAATTGATATTCAAGTACGCGTGTTCCGAAGATTAAACGTAATAGATGGATACTACGTGTTTAATGGATTCATTGGATATTGAATTGAATAACAGCCTATGGAAATAAATCAACACCCACTGTCAGTTTACCTATACTCAGAAAATATCGACCGGCGACGAAAATAATACCGTTAGTACCATATATAATATTCACAGCATAAAAGCGACGTACGCTTTTCAACATACTAACTTTATAATTAAGTCAATCTTACATAATAAGCTCAATAATCTGCAGTCAAGTCAGTCGAAGCTTAGCCGATTATATTGAAAAGGGAAAGTTGGTATATACCGCCATGTTGTGCTCTCAATTTAACTGCAGTAACTAATTATGCTAATTTCAATATCTGAATTTATTTCAAAAGAATAGATTTCTTATGTTATTCGAAACACTATCATTACACACCACTGTTATTTCGCTTGAAATTTCATTCGTACAAACATTACAAATATTACGAAAGACTAGTGTCTGTCGGAACAGAAACCGACGCCATCGAAATTTTAAAGCGATTTTCTTATTTATTCGCGATATTTTTCCAAATAAATACACCTAATCAAGCGTTTATCTATGTTTGACGAAATATTGTATTCTACTCACATTTGAGGTCTATTAAGCAAATTTGATGGTCTCGTAACACAAAGAACCTTACTGACGAACAGCACAAGTAGAAATGCCCACAAAATGGTGGCGTATGTAGCGTTAATCTTCTTCCGTGGCCTCCTTTCTAAGATGGCATTGATGTATACTGTTTTTCGCTTTCTAGTCAAATGGAAGATTATTGCTGCATCAGCGTTATTGTAACAACATTGAAAAATTACATTCTTTATGTTTATTAAATTCTGCCTTCAAAATATCAGTTTAATTCAATAATATTTAGATTGTTGGAATACAGAGCCAATATATTCATTTTAATTTTGATGATAAATTTAATTGCAATTATCGTACTTTAACGAAGCTATTACACCAAACGGTAACCTACAGTTTTAACGAGAAATAATTTTTAATTATTTATTTAAGAAAAAAGACGATGTCAAATAATATTTCATGAAAATCGATAAGGACTTTATACTGACTCACATTGTATGGACAATAGAGCATCATTCTCATACATATGTATGTGCATCTTTTTATACACATGTGTATGTATACATATATGATGTACATCATATATTAATCAATATACAATTAGTACAATAATTAAATAATTATGATACATACAA
>KQ435709.1:665909-680104 GCA_001276565.1 Melipona quadrifasciata
AAAAAATTTAGTAAAAAGAAGAAAAAGAAAGAAAAAGATTCTGATTCTGAAGAAACGTCATCAACACAATTGTAAGTGTGATTTTGTAATAATAATTCTTATTACTTTAATATTAAATTTATGAAAAATATTTATAAGACTCACATTTATAAGACTCTTGTCTCCAGTAACGTATGTATGCTGTTTTTTACAGAGAAGACAAATCTAGTATTAAAGAATTATCTAAGGAACATACTCAAATCGAAGAAATTTCCCCTAGTGAAGAAAATAAGCTCCCTTCATCTGAATTGATAGAAGGAGAAGAGGGTAGTGAAGGTTCAGAAAGTGAAAAATCTAATACCGGTCGAGATTTTGTGATGGTCTAGAAAAGGAATTGGCAATAAATAGTTTTGTTTATCTTTAATATCACGTTAATCAATCAATGATCGAATCTTGTCAATTCTGATTAAATCTTATACAAATTCGTAACATAACTATTTATTAACTGAAAACTTTTGGATGTATGTTTATTTTGTGAAAAAAAATCTGATTTTGAATGTTGTCGGAAGCAAAAATGAAGATACAGTATATAAAAGGAAATATGATGCATAAATTTAGTAAGCTTGATCCATTTATTGCTTATGCTAATATGTATCTTTGCATTTCTTGCATTTACAACCAATTTAGTGTGTTACAACCAATTAAACAAGGAAATTGCGTCTGTATCTTACACAAAGGAAATTTTTGTAAATTGTAATGTAAGAATACCAATCTTGAGATTCCAGTTAAATTAATGTATTTTTATTTAAATTATTATTAATCAACATTTATTTATGTGTAAGTCTTACAAGAATTATTTCACAAAAATGTGTAACTACGTTAATGCAGGTGCCTGAGATTTGCCCAAATCGATTAAAAATTGTTTGTGATATTTACATCGTAAAACAGTAATAATGAATATTGAATTTCAGTAATACAATTTTCTCAGGTCCAAAAACTGTACAGTGCATGATAAATAGAATCTCCAAGGACAAGACTATAAAATTCTTTTAATCAATCGTAATTCTACCAGCGAATTTGTTTTCAGCAGAGCCAAGACTTGATCTTTCACATTTCATACAACAAATTGTAATTCATATTTTTATGTAAAAATTCCAATGATAATTATTGCTATTATTATTATAACTATTATTATATTACTATTGCGAAATAATCATCTTGATCATTGTAGATGCGTGAATCGTGACTGTAGCTGTATATATATATATGGTAAAGAGAAAATTTGAAATTTATATATTGTTATCAAAAAAAGACATGAAAGGCATATATAAACATGTTACATATACAACTCACTACTTTGATTTTATGATTGCTATGGTGAGCAATTGTATGTACGTTATGATGAGTTGTATCATACAATATTGCTAGTTATTAAGATTTAGATAATTTGTATTAAAATCCTTTATTTATTTAAGGATTTTACTTCAACCGCGTTACGTTTACAGATAATACATGATAGTATCTAAATAATCTAAATTTTGGTCATCATTCTCTGCAGCCAATTTTATTATTAAAATAAAATATATTTAAGTTACACATATGTATTCTTATATTATTTTTATGACCGCAAATGTGATTTCGTTAGCTTCATCTCGTGTTGAATTCGAAATATTTTTCGAAAACATTCACCGAATTATTTTTCCATAAATTTAAAGTAAATTTTTAATCAAAATAATCTATTTCAGCCTATATATATATTACCCCAATAAATACAATGTTTTTTAAATATTTTTCAGGAAATTTACGAATTAATTACATTAAATCAGACACTAGTAAATTCGTTGGAATGTCGTCGAACCGGTGTCAGCTCTATAAGAAAATATGGATGGATGGATACGTGTGATTGCGTTCGGATGGATATGCGTGATTGTGTTTGAAATTTCTTCCATGATGTTTTAAACAGTTAGATATGATAATTTTTCAGAACTGAAATTATTTATTCAGAAAACAAGAGACACGATGCTTTCAAATTAAAATATTTGCATCAGGTTATATTGGTTGGAAGAAGTAATTCTTAAGGGACCAAATTGAAAATCGTTTCCTGGCAAAACGACTGGTTGACCATGCCGTTTCCATATTATCATGTTAATGAGCATTTAACGTCATATGTTTTACCAAGCTCATAAATTTACCGTTAAAATTGTTTGAGCGTCACGCGTGCCTCGCCTTTCCCACGAACGTTACATTAAAAAAAAGAAGAACTTAATATCGAACGATGTTTCAATTGTTTCTTACTTGGATGACAAATAGGAAACATTTCTAACATTCAACATTTTTACGTTTGACTTGTTTGAATGAAATTCAATTCAATGAAATTCAATTAATTGGTGCAAAGGAAGCACCTAGTTGAAGGTAAACTTTTTAGTTTGAAAAAACGTACACGAGGTGTGTGCATGTGTATATTTTCGCGCAGGCAAAGTAGCGATTCGTAGACTGGTTGGTTGCGAAGGCGAAGGGCCGCGTCATGAAGGCAAAGTTAATAATTCATAGGCGACATATAATAAATATCGCTACTCCATGGTAAACGCGCGTAGACACGTCCATTGCGGTTTTACGTGCACGTACCCTTCGTATAATACGTATGTAAAGTTTGTTTTACGATTCCATATAGGCTTTCCCCGAGATTACGTGGTGAGCTTTCGTTCTTGACAGAGGCAATAAAAGCTCCCTTTAACAATGTACTCGCGCGCAGGATAAAATAATAGTCGCTCTTCTTTCCATATGTTTCTTTTGTCTTTTTACCAATATACAAACGTTTTTTGTAATTCGAGGTCAAGGGAAATTCTTCGTTCCTTTTATATTTGTTAACTCATTCCTTCAAATATTTTTAACATCTTACAATATATTGCATTTCCATTTGTTTTATACAATTTGTCTTGCGATACACATTCAGTTCATGAATTTCTTTTGAATTCCTTGAATACATGTAAATGACTAACATGTAGATGATAGGGAAAACATTTTAAACATTGACATTTTTAGAATCCTTTACCTTCGGGTTATTGAACTCACAAAACGATATTACATCCTTGAGTTAGACATTTATTTCTTCGTCTTCTCGTGCACAGAAAAATATGTATGAATGATTACGTTAGTTTTAAAGACTTACAAGATTATTGCTTCAATTGTTAAATTGGATTTTCTTATGGTAATAACTGGAAAAATAAATGCATAATCTCTTTTTGTACTTTGCAGATTTGCGTACAGCGCGTCAGCCCAACGAAAGAATAATAATAATTGCAAAGAAAGTGCAAACGTGCTCGTAAACCTCATTCGCGCGTGAGTATCAAGATGAGATAAAAGAGAAAAAAAAATATTACACGCGCGGGGGGAACCCGAAATAAAGCGAATAAAAAATATCCTGCATGGCCGAGCGCCGTGGTTTGCGGTTACAATGTGCAACGAAAAAAGAATTCTTCGTTTCTCGTCTCTTTCTTCGTCCTCTCTTCGTTCAACTCGTTTCTGTCCTCCTGGTTCCTCATCCTTCTCCTCGTTCTTCGTTCGTGAGGCTCTCAACGTGCGCAGACAGCCGGATTTATATTCAAATGAATTGCCGTGGAAGGGTCGACTTATCAACGTATCAAACCTGACGAGGCGAAGAATAGACAAGGGGTGAGTTGCGAAAGAATGTTTGCTCCTTGATCGATCGCAGCTATCGCTCGGGGGAATTGTTATTAATTATCCCAATGACTTGTTCCTTGAGACAATTAATTTCGAAATACGAAATACGCCCGTAATCGAAACTATCAATACTTATTTACCGAACAAGTTGATTCTTAAATCTGAAGAATTAAATTTATAAAACAAATAAATATATTACGAAGAACTTTTCAGTGTTCGCTACAATCATGCACATAATTTATGTTTGGGCAATCACGCAGATAAACGCATGCACGATGACGATGATTGTTCTTTTTTTTCTTCGAAATATCACGCGGCGAATGTAATGATTATATTCGAACGAGCAAGCAAGCTCGAAAAGTTTTTTTCGAGAGCGCAATTATCGGCAGAACGATTTCCTTCGTTCCGTGCCGTTTTACATGACTTTATTTAGCTTTAGTTTGTTGAAACCGGTTGCAAGCGGACTTCTCTCCTCTCTTACTGCAATACCGAGAGTTCGGTGCTCCGCATCATTTAGGGTTCCTCGAGCGGAGGAAGGAATTTCGCGTTCGCCACGCTCGACATAGAAGTATCCTGTATCCTTCGTGACTTTTCAACGATTTGGTATCACGTTCGTCTAGTATCCCCTGTAGCGCTTATCTTCTTTATCTAGATAGTGTGTTTGCAACGTTGAGCGAATTTTCGAAAGATTATTAGAAACGGAACGAAGTTATAACAATTCATACGAAAATCAGTTAGATCGGTTAACGAACGAGATGATCAATTTATACGTCGTAAACGTGACAAAATTGTTACAAAATGGAATTTTAGTTAACGTCATGAGTTGCATCTATGAACTACGAAGTAATAATTGCAACACGAGCGTATAAACAGTCTTGCTCTTGCGATCGTGGAATTTCTAGGAGCTTCAATCTCTTCGGGAATGACGTTCAAGTGCAAAGAAATTCGGTCAGGGCCGTCATACGAGAGTCGATCTTCCGCTTTTTGCCGGTTAAAGACTCGCGTCTTAATTGTCCTTTTTTCCTTTATCTCGGCAGAGCTTGTAAATTACATTCCGTTGGCTGGTCGACGTGCAAGAAGGAAAGCGGATCACCAGTGCTTTGCATTAGACGGAGCGTGGGTAGCTTGCGTCATTAAGCATTGTAACTTACGGTACAAGAATGACTTTGGCTTTGCCGGAGAAAGTGACCGGGTGTGGCCATTGCGAGACATTGTATTGTACATCGTACGCATTTGTATACACTCGGCATGTGTCGGCATCGAAGAAAGATCTTCGTTGTTCGCTTGTCTTTGACAGCGTCTATTGTTCCATCAATATTTCCCTGAGACGTGTTCACCTGGTAGTAAGAGCACTCTTCAAAGCTGTAACCCGCAGACACGTGGATTTTTAACAGCCACCAATTGAGAAGGAAACTTGATCAAAGTCTTTTTGCTTCAATAAGTAAGACGAGTGAAACACTCTGTGATTTTTGCACGTTACTTCCATTCATGCATTCCTACACAGTTTGATACAATTTCATCGAGATAATATACACAAGTATGCCTTCTTCGCAGATTGTATCGCGCTTGCTTCGGACAATGAGAATGATGTAAAGCATGTTAAAACTTGGAATAAAGGAAGAAAAACCGTTCTCACGAGTAGCCTGCAAATTTGGTAAGTTTAATATTTATGTTTCCGGCTTGAGAACTGGTTTGCCGGATAGCATTGTTGCGAAACATTAAAAAAAAATTGCGGTCATGTAGATCATAAACAACCCGAGATAAAAAGAAAGAGTTAATTCGCATGCGCGTCCTATAAAATTAAACTGAAGTAAATTAATTAATCATCTACATCTGTTATCAGGTTGTAAAACAGAAACGAACTGTTTATTAATTATTAATTTAATTTTTCACGAAACTTTTAGATAAACGGCGTATGAAAAGTTTTTACAGCGAGGCGATGGACGATCGGATCGTTAGAATAAACCGCAGGAGAGCTCAACGTCGTTAAAAGCCGATGTCCATTGAGTAGACATAATAATAGCGGCGAGGGTTGAAATTGTCAGCAGTGATGCATACGAATGTAAAGCTTTTTGTCCGACGAGGAAACGCAAGAAACGTGAGACGTGTTCGAACTTACTATCAACGTAGTTGAGCCAACCGAACGAAACCGCGCAAACGGTTTGGCCGGTTTTCGAGGCAGAGGTTCGTTGAACCTTGGTTCAAGGGATTGATCGTGTATGGCTACCGAACGTGTCGTGTGTGCGCAAACAATCATTGATCGTTGCGGCCGCCTACACATTACATGTATCTAACTCGAGCTCAAACGAGACGCACGCCGTCTTAGATCCAAGAAGGAAACCTCTGTTATCACTTTCACCAGCTACGAATTATTTTACAAGCGATTTCTGGGCCAAGGTAAATAATTTACACTTGCTCGCGTGGAGCAAGAATTTTATTCTTAATCCTAGGCAGCCAGCGAACGACGAAGCGAAACTTTCGCGAAACACGAAAACGATTTGCTCGAAAATAAAATAATCACGATTGTTTTCCTAGCGAGTTTTTCAATGGAAAAAAATACCGCGAGAGAATTTCCCATTTTTCACAGTTGGAGAAATTCGTTAAACATTCCTTCAACCATTCCTCATTCACCGAGCTGTTCCCTCTCAGCTTTTCCCCGAGACGAACCGTCCCGCGACCATTGTTGAAACTTTTTCGAGGTTATTACACGTACGATATGTAAATGCATCGCCGGGTCCGGTCCTCGACGTCGGAGGACCAGCTTCTTTCTTTTTCTTCCTTTCATTCCGATCCTTCTCTCTATTTCTCTTGTATTCCGCGCGGCTTCTTCTCTCAACTTGTCAGGGGCGGATCAGATTGAATCCTTCTCGATAAAATAGACCTGTTCGCGATAATAAAGCCAACCAATTAGAGTGTCACTTCATTCATCTGAAGATGATCTTTTCTCAATTTTTAATTTTTTTACTGCAACTGTTACATACGTGAAACAATGTTTCATCCGTTAGATTTTTCAAACTGTATTAATCATACCGTACTTGCTACAATTATACACATATATAATTAAGTGTAATAAATAAATCGTTGAAAGAATTATATCTTAAATTTTGTGCACAATTATATCAACTTATATTTGTGCCAAAAGTACTTGCCTAAAATGTTTCATCAACTAAGAATAAGGTTTTTTTTTGCAATTCAGTAATCACAAGTGTTATTTTTAGGAGGAAAAAATTAGTACTCTGTCATCGGTAACGGAAAAAAGAAAATCTTTATTGGAAAGGTTTGCGTGGATCCGCTCCTGTTGTACGCCACTACCACCTCAGCCCAGCATCGTCATCACCATCTCCCTGGCTCCTCCGTAACGGATAGGCTTCACCTCCAGAACGGAACTCCAGTCTGCTTCCAGTTTCTCCCTCGAGAATGCTTGTTGACTTAGTCGGAGTTGGGCTCCCACAACGCGCGCTTCGTGGCCACTCCATTGACCTGTCCCCATCAGAGAACTGATCCATGCTCTCTGACAGAAAATTTCATTCAGTATCAAAGATATCGCAACTTACGACTTACACGTAGCGTTCGTTGACCTTCGTTGCATTTCATTATTTCAAGCGAGAAAAAATATTCTCCAAGGACGCAAAAGACTGACTCTTGAGATTACTCTGTTTAATTGTGTTTGACAATTTTGCTAGTGTAACAATAAATGTAATTCCGGTAAAAGGGAAGGGAGGAGAAGTTGATACGAGGAAGAAATGTGTGGCAAGCAATATCGTTGAGATATCGAAGACAGACAATGATCGACACTTAAAAAAGGTTTATTGATTAAATACGAAATCACTCAGTTAATCAATGTTGAATCGATTACAGCAACGCGCACGGTGATACTGGTTTTTACGGTTTTACTCCGGCTCTACTCGCTCAGTCTGTGCTTCACTCTACTTACGGCTGACCCTGTTCATAATAATTAATGGTGTTAGACTCCGTGAATGCCTGTGGACTGGTCATGCTTGGCTCTCGTAGAGAATAGGCTGCGGTTTTATTTGCTTTTGTTAGCAATTGAAATTATTTTAAAAATCGAACGTTTGCTTTAAAAAAAAAAATAGTTGTGGTAATCAGTGTAATTTGAAAAATTACCAATTTACTCTGCAGATGGAAATGTTACTTTTTGAAGTTTTTCACTTGTTATCCCACGTTTGCACTGTCCAAGTTTGCAGCAAACAAACGAGAAACAAATGAGAAAACAAATTTCAAAAGCGAGAGAAAATTAGAAATCTTTGACTTACATTTTTGAACGGCTAATCGGTTAGCTTTTTATTTATATTAGAAGAAAAGTCTGAGGAATTTTCAACGTACGGTTTTTACAATTTTACAATTTTCTATTTATTGGCTTGGTCATTGGCTATCACGATTCCCTTACGTAACCACTAAATCTAATCAAACGATTCAATTATTAATCATAATTGCAGGTGTGGCATCGCTGAAAGGAAAGAGAGGCGGGCGCATAAGGATGCGCTTACGCAGGAAACGGTGCATGTCCCGGTGACGCTACAGAAACTTGGGAGCCATACAGAGCCATACAGAGATAAGGACGGAAGTACGGATGACGCGATGAGACTGAGCCCGATTATCCTGTCGTGGGCCACGGCGAGTTGGCTCGGTCCAACCGGAACTACGGCGATACGAGCTCAAGCCTCGAGGGATTACGAGCTGTCGACGGAATTCTTCCTGATACCTAGCGACGTGGCGATGGACAGGAACGGCCTCGCTAGCGTGGCCAGTGTCATCAGCGTTCCAGCGCCGAACAGGACGATTTCGGTGTTCAAAATGCCTCCTGGGAAGAAGAAGAACCAGGAGATCGAGACCGATGCCCGACCGTACTCGAGATCCTTGCTCAGACAACGACCCTGGGCTCTTCCTCTGGCGGCCCTCAGCGCAGCCACGATGCTCCTCATGGCTGGCTTCGAGGTTTTCGTACTGCTCAAGGTCAGTTCGTTTACCTTTGCCAGCTACCTTTTTTTTTTTCAAACCGATCTCGCTTCGTCGAACCGGCAAGTCCCGAACTTGAAATTGGAGAAACGATCGTGTTCAATTTGTTCGATCCTCGAGATATCTTTCATTTAAAATTATTTCTTTCTCAAAGGTATTCGCAAATTGTTTCACAATTGCGCATATCGTGAAAATTAGGTTGCAAAACTGTTATCCGAAAATGGAAGCTTTCCGTCGTTGTGACGTGAATTTATGGCCGGAAATAGAGCGCAAAGATGCTTCGCTCGTGTCAGACACTGACGCAAAAATGGGAAGAACTTGTTACCAATCGAATCGATTGCGCGCAATGATGTGAAACGTGTTTTCGTCGTTATGGTCGTATGAGCATCTGTAATCGAGAATTGAGGAAGCGCCAGATTAATAGAGCTTAGAGATCTCTTCTCTTTTTTTCTTTTGCGCTCGAAAGTACGTGGAAACGTGTACGAAGAATTTATGGTAATCGTTTTCGTTCGTACTTCGACAAGCTCCAATAACCTGCACGCTCGCAATTTCACCGAGACCTAGGCCTAGTTTGCATGTCGACTACCTATTTCTCCTAGACGTGTCGTCTGCTTGTACACCGATACACTTCATCGAACAGGAGTCTTCTGGATAGCCTTTGATAGCTGTGATGCGTATACGATGTCAGGATCAGTTTGCCGCCAATTATTTTCAATCAATTAATTAATCGTCGTTTCGTTGAATTTAAATTGCGAGACAGCGTTGCGAGATGTTTCTTGGTCAAACACTTTCACAAACAGTCACAGCTCGTCTGTTCTCTTTTTTCTTTTTTACCTAGTGTAAACTGAAATAAATATAAAATCGAATCAGAGTGAAAACATCAATTGCTCTCGTGTTTACTCGAATCGATACGTACGACTGCTTTATTAGCTATTCTAATTGAAGAAATTAACCCGGGCAATTATAATTAATTTAACTGTGATCACACCGTGGCACGTAACGATCCACTTTGCGAATAGTTTGACATGCAACAGTCCTTATCGCATCTCTCTCGCCTGTTCCATCATTAACAGAGCAAACGCAGGGATATAGAAGAACGAAGACTCAGACTCCACGTAGAGTTACTTTCTGCTCGCCATATTAAGGTTTTCCTTCGCCCAAGGAAAAAAAATTAGAGCATGCGCTGCGATGTTCTCGTGTGAAACGTGTACTTACATTTATTTTCCCAGAACTTCTTTCGTGGACGTACATTCGAAATTGGGACAACAACACGTAACACAAAAGTAGTCAACGTGGAGATAGTTTTTGCCACAGAAAGAAAACGCGTACAAATGTGAAAAAACGTGTAACGTCGAACAATTGATTTTTCAGGCAAGGGTCACCGCGCCGAACAGGCGACATTTATTTCTGGGACAAGCTCTACTCTTAGGCCTTTTCCTCCTGGCAGGACTCTCAGCAGCAGCCTCCCTCAGTCAAAACCCGCTGTCCTGCGCTGCATTTCGATTAGTCGGCTTGCCTGCTGCTCTTGTGTTTGCAGCGTTGCTGGTCAAATGCGTGTTTCTGCTCTCGTTGAATAGCGGGGTTTACCTACCAGCGCCTTACCAGGTAAATTTCGAAATGTTACTACGTTGCAACACTAATTTCAATTTTTTGTATTGCAAAAGATAACGCTGAAGGCAATAGAAGCGTGGAAATTCGTCGAAAAGAAGGATGATCTCCTTTTTCGTTGAAGCCATCTTAAGCAAGCAGATTCATTGAACTATCCTCTTTACGCAAAGCGATCGAAACACAATCGAAAGTTAGTGTCCTAGCCGGTGTGAATACAGCTTTAGAAAACTCGTGGCTGGCAGAAACTCGTGGAACAACTCTCACGAAGGATGCACGAGGCATTTTTCTTATTTCGCCGGTGTTGGAGATCCGGATGTCGATCTCGATCGACTATTTGTACGTGCGGGACGGGATCTGAATGAAAAGTAACGCCAGTAGTAACGCCCGCTACTAATAGCAGTAAATGCAGCTGTTGTGATCGTTAAGCATGCGTTCGTCTTACGTTGTTACGAACATCTCCGTATTAATATCTCCGACAATTTTCTGCTCTCGCCTAACGGACTCGGACTCGGATTTTCTCTTATTGCTCGCCGGCGAGTGATTATACGTATTAAGGAAGCGAAGACGATAAGACTAGAAACCGATTTGCCAAATCCAACTCGTTTTGCTCGTATAATAATAATAATAATAATAATTCTTCGTTTAACTTTAATGGAAACCTGATCGCATCGCATGATCATGGAGAGCTGCTTGTTGACCGATAAATTATTATATGCGACAGACAAGCGTTGAGAATGTTAATTAAAAACGCCATCGATGATAATTACAACCGATCTATCCTTAATCGATCGACACATTCGAGGTTCGTTCGACAGTTTTTTTTTTTTTTTTTTGTTCTTTCTTTCCAAGTGTTGAAACGCAGTTTATGATTATTCATATACGTGGTGTATATACATTAATATACGGTGCATGTTCGTTCTCTGTGTTACAGGCACTGGTATTGGGATTCGCCGTACTCGTGCAGGTAGCTATCATTGGACAATGGTTTTACGGCGAACCACCTACCGTGGTTCAGATACAAAATGCGGAACAAAACTCGCCAATGTCCTGTTGCAAAACCCCCCTTGGACAGATAGTGGCTTCCCTCGGGTAAACTTTTGAAATGTAAACCTTCCACCGACAATATTCCTCGGAATATTCCAAAAATGAGAAAAATTACAGAAATTGCTTATTTTCCTTCTCGATTGAGTCTTCTTCCATCGGCGTAAAAGCAATGCAAAAAGATGATTTCCAAATCTGTGCGAAGAGGAAACGTAAATTCGAAAAAAACGATGCATTGATTTTCCAGGTATCCGGGCGCGCTGCTGGTCGCGGTAGCTTGTTTAGCAGTTCGAGCACGCGGCGTTCGAGACAACAACCGGGAAGCGGCATTTATCGGCCTGGCTGTTGGTTTATCGCTTCCGATTTGGATATCGAGCGCGATCGGCTCGGTAGCCGCCGCGGCGGAGAGCGACAGAGAGGCCTGGCTAGCTTATGGTTTATTGACTACTTCCCTTCTTGTGTTCCTGACGATGTTCCTGCCGAAGGGTCGGCAGTTAGCTGCCCTCGGCCGAGAAGCTTCCGCAACGGTGATCCGTGATCGGGACGATGCTTTGAGCTCGCTTCCTGGCAGCGGTTACTCGCCCTCCTTCTTCCACTTCAAGCCGGCTGAAGCTTCTTTAAAGAGAAAGATGCATTATCACAGCGGTGGTACGTTTATAGTTGTATACCCTCTGGCGTGTGTAATTTTCAGCAATTAAAACCTTACCGTTCAACTGTTATATTCATCATTATTGTTATTTACAGTCCTCGGTGTGTAAAATCTGGGACTTTACTCTTCTCGTTCGACAATTTTTCCAAGGAAATAATACTTTCCAGATATCGTAATCGAGCTGTGATTTCATTTCTCGTGTTTCTTTTGTCAAACGAGCAAACTGTTTTCACCCGTGTTTTTCTGCACGCAGCTACCATTTTTCATAGTTCCCTTGAATTTTCATCGTCTCGTTTTGATCATTTCACATGATACCATTCATCTATATGAATCGATCATAAAACTGCATAAATAAATAATCAAGGCTATATAACAAAGAAAGAAAATGATAAAGTAAAGTTTAATTAATACTGAGAAGCTATTGTACGTACGTGTATTACGATAGTGTATTGAAAAGTAAAATATAAACATTTTTCTTGCGCGTAAATATCTACGTAATTTTTCGAATTCGACGAAAATCAACTAGTATTAATTATCGATGCTCTTTTATAGTATTCGTATAATAGTACATAATATATTTTGAATTGCAGATCGCGTGGCATTAGTTTCATCCGCTATACCTGGATGCACTGCCTGCAGGCACGGTGGAAGCCCCATATACTCTGACGGTAAGTTTCTTTGTAAGACATTCGCTAAGTAAATTTAACATCGTCATTTTTAAGAAATCCAGCTCGTAATTACGCTAATAACAGTAAATACACCTTTTCATTCGAATCAACATGAAATACAAAATAGTAATTTTGACACTCGAGAGGCAAAATAACAGAGTTATTTCACAGTGGTCCCGGCAATACCTGATTTAGTTCATTTGGTAAATTCTCTGTCCAAACTTTTCCTCCGTTACGGCGTCGCCTTTAGCGACCTTCACCTCGAGGAACGAACGAAAGGGAGGAAAAACCTCTTACTGTGGAAAGGCGGAGAGGGAGAAAGTTTCGAGGCGGAGGTCAAGCGCTTCTCCGAGAATTAAACTGGAAGGGGAAATAAATCCCGTTAGATCAGACGACGCTAGTTAATCGGTGACCTGTTGTTGGTAGCTGATTGAACTGTTTTGACAATGGAAAAAGACAAATTCTCATTTTTTTATGTGTACTAGCATTATTTCCTTGAATGTAGTATTATCGACGAACATATTACCGTAGATACAAATTCGTGGAATTATACCAAATTTTAATGGAATTTTCAGTGCTGGAGTTTTATAAATTAGACTGGATGAAGAAACTCTTTCGTTCATTTTTTCTGCTAGTGAAATACTCGTTAGTGATGAAACATAAAAGGAAAGGAGCTTTATTTTCACACGTGGCTTTGTTTGAGAAAAAGAAAATTTAAGTCGTCGAATCTTTTTAAAAAGGGAATGTTTCGAGTAAATGTGTTAGCTTGGTAATATCTCTTTACTATAAATCTCCATTATTACGAGTAGGGCGTGGATTATACCACATATTGCGAGGCAGAGGTCACTAGCCTGCCAGGCATAAACCATCCGCTCGTTTATGACACCGGTTGTACCTATCATAATATCCAGCCACGTCGTTTTATAATTTTTCTATTCAGTTTATAAATCAGCTACTCCTGCAAAAGTGTGAAACAGTCCAATTGAGATTATTCTTCACAGTTTCGTGCAAGTCTCGTCGTGGCGTCTCCTCGTTCTTTTGTAATCGAAAGAATAAGCAAATTTTAAATCAATCACATAAATCTTTCTATTTTCTTCTTAAGATAAAATTCACTCTTCATAATTTTTCTCAATTCCAAAAGTAGAATTCTTTCTGTTACTTTCTGTTTTCATTTCACATTCGCGACGATGCGACTTCAAAATTAACGAAATTATTCTCCCAATGAGACAAGAAGATTTCGAATGATCACAAGTTTGTAAGGAACGTGACAAGTGTGACCCACTTTGGAATGCGGTTACGTTTACGAAACAATTGCACCTCTGCTTAATGGATATTCTGTGTCGGTATTTCGTACGTAATCTTTTGAAACGTGTCATCAAAATTCGTAAAACAACTCGAATAAAAATAAAACGATACAAGTGGAAAAATTAAACTGAGAAATATTCAAATGTAATAAATTTTGAACAAATACAATTATATCATAAAGATTACGCTCTACTGCTTAACAAGACCGGAAGGATAAGCAAACGTGCGTTCTTTATTGTTATCGGATATTAATCACGAGTTTTGGTAGAACGTAAAAATTTATGAGC
>KQ435709.1:697272-707428 GCA_001276565.1 Melipona quadrifasciata
TCTCTCTCTCTCTCTCTCTCTCTCTCTCTCTCTTCTCGTCTCTTCTTTTTGTGCTACAACCGCCAAGTTTCGAACCCAGTAAAAAAAATTGGGAATGACAACAAGGTATAACTCTCCGTAAATACATAATCGACAAAAGAGTTTAATGTTCGAATCAGTCGGCCACGACCTTGTGCTAATTTGTCACTTGCCGATTGCAGATGGGAACATCGCGAGCGCGGCTGATTATCGGATATTAAATGGAATATTAAACGACAGAATTGTCGATAACGCGACAGTCTTAATCGACAGCATTTTTCCCCCTCTCTGTTTTTCATAAACGGTAAAATCATTGATACCATTGTAATCGAAGTTACCTTCAGTACACTCTGTATACTGAATATACACACCACACATACACACACCACACATACACACACATATACACACATACAGGTTATCCCATTCTCTTCCTCTGCGTTTGTCCTCGTTCGTCGTTCGCCTTCGGTCTCTCTCCATGGTCGGTGCTCCGGTCGCGAGCTGGCTATCTCGGAGTAAGGGGTAAGAACGCTCTAGTGCCGGCGCCGTGTCTCCTGTCGCCCTGTATTAGACTCGAATCGCCGCTTAATTTATCTATATTAATAACACAAGCCAATTTCTCTGACTCTATGTGAAATTAAATATAAAATGAGTTGACAATAATCTCATTTATATCACAGTCGTAGTTACAACTCGATAAGTTGATATCGCGGAGCTTGCGTAAGGCAATGTGGCTATTAATATCTTAGGAAAAAAGTTATTGAGAAACATTTTGGAATGTGTGCGCGGTATAGAGATACACGTACGTGGTTTTCGAGCAAGGAAAACGAGTCACGAACGTAAGTGCGATTCGTCGTTGAATAAATAAGTACATATTGTAATTTCTGAGCGGTCGATCGATCGAATATCAAAAACTGTCTGGGGGCGCGAAGAATTTGGAAGATCGAACGAATCGTCGAAAACGTGGAAGCACACGTTTAACTTTATAAATAACCTGCGACGCGATTATCTACATATACGTATATATATATATATTTGCAAAGCGTACAATTATGTCTATCCCGAACATTGGAATTAGTGAAAACATTTCGGTATGAAATTTCACTCGTCGTTAGAGATGAGTTTATCTGGAATCTAAGCGAACCGACGTATGGCACCAAAAAAAAAAAAAAGAAGAGAACAAAATAAAAATGTTGAATTTGATTGCCAACTTGTACATTATTGCGACGTTATTTTTAACTCGATGTCACAGCGAAAACCCAACTTCGTATTAAACGAAACTTTGCTGTTTCTTTGCGGAGTGTTTTATCCAAATTTAAAATTTAAATCAGTTTTACCTACGCCAAAGTAACTGACATAGACAAAAATAGCCAGCATTAGAGATATAAGATCTATCGCGCCGTTCAAAGATAGTTCAAGGATAAATTGTTTTCGTCGAATCCCCGACAATTTTCGTAATTTTCACGTTTTCAGGACTCGAGATATCGAAAAGTTTCGACAGCTAGAAATACATAAACAAAAAAAATTGTAAAGAGAAGTGCAAATGAAGAGAATAATTGCTTTGCAGGTGAGAGAATGCAGAAGGATGGAACGGGGAGTGTAAGGAAGAGGGCATCGCGGATAGGTCCGGTACTGGCTGGCGATTCCTCGGAGCGGGGGCGACGGCGACGAAGTGGAAGGCAACGAGGAGGCACCACCGACAGTAGCTCCCAGACAGTGACTCCGCGCGTAACGGCACGTAACTGGTAAACAGATCCTTCGAGAGAGTGTGTGTTATGTCATTGTGATGACAATTGTCCCAACGATCGGCATCTCGTTCGTCGACGATTCGCGTGTGATCAAGGACGAACGTTTCGTCGGTGGCAACTCGGGAGCGGAAATTCCGTGAAAAAAAAAAAAAAAAGAAAGAGAACGAGCGTTTGCTTTGCTGGGGACGGACCTTGAACGCGCGAACAACACTGAAGTCGGGACAGTGGAAAGGATTAAAGAATTTCGAGGAGAGAGATTTAGGGTGCGACAAGGCCGGTGCAACCACCGTGTAAGCAGCGCCGGTGATGGTGAGAGAGAGGGAGAGGGAGAGGCAGAGAGAGAGAAGCGAATAGTTGGAGAGAAGCTCGATGGGTCGAACATACTCAGTGCTGCCAGCCGTAAGCTCGACGGAGTCGACGCCGCAAGCTCGATGCAAATCGACGTTGTAGATACCTCGATGAAAATCGACGAGCTCGCTGATCCTCCGCTGCTCTCGCTCGCCGGGTTCGATAGCCGAGTGAACGTCGACGACCTCCGATATCGGTGATCCGCGACACCGATTCCGCGCCGACCGAGTCGTGTTTTCATCTTCTAGCGAGCACCCGGCGAAAACGTAAACGCGTGAGTATCACGATTTGGTTAGGTCGCTTGACTGTCGCGGGACGCAGAGGGAGAAGGAATCGAATTAACCGGTCAAACGCCGTTCTTCCGGCAACGGGAAGAGAAAAGCGTGGCCTATGTGTCCGGTGCGTCTAACTCGCGGAAGCGCTGGGTCAACAATGTCAATGCCCTTAAGATCGATCGTTGCTTGCTTGAAACCGACTTGTTTGCTAATGGACGGTGAGAAATTGACTTCAGGGTGAACTGTTCGAACTTGGCGGGGGGGAGGGGGGGACAGGGTGAGTTCGAGCCACCTACGGTATCGTTCGATCAACTCGGTCGATGGAGCTGCCGTACGGTACAAGGAGTACGTTCAAACTAGGATGTGATTGCAATTAAGAAGACTGTTCTCTTGCCAGCCGTAAGCTCGATATCAGGATTCTCGATGTACGGAGAGTGTTTCAAGTTTTTTTAGACGGAAGAGGCGTTTTCGGCCAGTCTTCGAAAGGCTACTTGGAGAGGGAGGAACGGTTGACCGCTGGAAGAAGTCGTCTCGGTGGACGGGTGGCAGAGTAATAACCGCTCGTTGGATGGAGTGATGAGCGGGGCCCCTGCACGGGGCACAACGCCCCGTCGTCAAAGACGTCATCATCATCATCACCACCATCACCACCATCAGAAGCATCAGAGGCAGGTTCGTGAAGAGCGGAGCAGCGCCTCGTCCGAGGAGCCGGAGGAAAAACGGCCGAAAGTGAATCCGATATTTCTCTGGGCCTCGCAGCGCGAGCAAAGGATCGTCGAGGTGAGATGCGAGGACTACGACAAGAGGAACCGCATCAAGTTGACGAAGACGGCGCAGGGATGGCGTTCGATACCGAGGACCGCGTCCAACATGTACTCGACTGGGTTGGCGGTGATCTCGCAAAAGGCGAACAGCGCGAACTCTTCGAATTCGTCGGACAGGAGCGAAGAAAAAGAGAGCCACGCGACGCTCCACCTTCGACGAAGCATCGCCACGAAAGAGCTGGCAAACGGGCGGACCAACGGCCTGGTCTGCCGCAGAGGCGACGTTGGGAGAAAGAGAGGTTACGATGAGGAGATAATTGGTAGGAAGAGCAAGCATCGACAACAACGAGACTACGGTTTCCCTCTGGACGAAATGCGAAACAACGCGAAGGTCAAGGTAGCTTGGAGCTACGAGGGACGACGGAGAGTGCCATGTTCCGACGACGACGACGACGGCGGCGGCGGCGAGGACGACGACGAGGGTAATGACGAGGACAACGACGAGGAGGAGCAGGAAGAGGAAGAGGAGGAGGAGGAAGATGAGGAGGAGGAAGAGGACGACGACGATGATGAGGAAGAAGAGGACGACGACGACGACGACGACGATGACGACGACGACGATGACGACGAAGATGAGGAAGCCGCGAACGAAAACGAGATAAAGGAGGGAAACAAGAGGTTCGAGAAGAAAGAAGCGTCGAGCTGCAACAACGGAAGGTTGCACTACAATCTCGAAAGGCTGCAGAAAGACAAGCTGTTCCAACCGCGAGTAGTACTGGAACAGCTACGCTTTTCTCAATTGCCCGAGGGCGTTCATCAGAGCGGCGTCCTTCAGACGCTGCGGGGCAAAGACGAGAAGGGGCAGAACGAGGATGATGTTATCGCTGGCGAAGAGAAGCCGGATAATGAAAAGAGAAGGCAGAACGCGAACAAGGCAGGCATTCAGGATATATTGAACATGATCGATGCCACGGCTTCGCCGGTTTTAGCCACCGATACGCCTAGCGCCGATCTGCCCGTCGACTCGACGAAAACCTACGAGGAGGAGGAGGAGGTTCTCAACGAGAACCACGTCGTCCACGGTAAATCAACCGAGAGCAAAATCAAAGATTCGAACGCCGCGGTTCTCGTAGAACTGTCGAGGAACAATGTTAAGGAACACAAAGAGTCGAGGACCAACGTGATCTCTAGCTATCAACGGATCGAAGATATTGTTCGAAGCAACAATCAAGACGATTGTCTTGCCGACGAGAAGATCGAGATCCACGAGGAGAAAATACTCACTGTAAACTACGGCGTGGAAAGTGAGGAGGAGAGGAGGAAGAGGAAGAGGAGGAAGAAGAACAACGAAAGGAAGGACGATGTCGTTGTCGTTTCTGTAAAGAACAACGGCTCGGAGTCCAAGTCGTGCAAGATTGCCGAGGCGGACGGTGGTCTTGGGAAGCGTGGGTCCAATTCCCACTCAAAGTGGCAGAGTTTGATGTCGGTCGAAGACGAGGAGGACATCGAAGAGGAGGAGGTCGACGACAATGACGACGAAGACGAAGAAGACGACGACGCACAATTAGAGGCGGAGGACGAGCGACCCGACGAACCCGGTGAACCCGCGAAAATGATAGACTACAACGATAGTTCGAAGATTTTGAACGCGCTGAGGAACACGCCGGGGCTCTCGGTTTCGATCACCAGGACTCACACGCCGGAAAGTGCGAAGAACATGTCGTTGATGAGGCCCGCGTCGAAAGCCTCGTCCTCGTCCAGTCGGTCGCCGGATTCTCAAGCGGAGTGCGTCGAACGATCGTCGAAGAACGCGGACTCGGCGACGGAGAGCCAAGGAACGACCGCTTCTCCGAAGAATCTTCCCGGCCTGTCCATTATCATACCCAGCTATCGGTACCGGGGCAGTTCTCAGCTGATCGCGACAGGTCATTCGACTTCTCCGAGCGCGAAGGCGCGCGTCGAGTCACCGGAGAGTACCGTGAACTTTCCTAAGAACGAGAGCTACGCGAACGACGAGTCGAAGCTGGGAGGCCGATTTCCACGCGAGGAAGAGGACAACGAGGAGAGAGAGATGGAGGAGGAAGAGGACGATTGCGACTCGCAGGTGCTGGAGGATCTCAGACAACAGAAGGCCGACTCGTTGGCTTACGACAATCCCGATCGGGATTACTTGCTGCACAGGCAAGGCACGGGGAGCTCGGAGAACGGTCGGAAGACTCCTCTGGAGAACGCGAAGAATCAGGCTCACTGGATCAGCTCGAGCAACAGGAACAGCGAGGCCCAGGCGAAATGCAAGTACCAGGACGTGGAACATTTCGACGAGCAGGTCCTCGAGGAGCTTCGTACACGCGGCACCGTTGTGTCGCCGCAGCCGAGTGGAATCCCGTGTTCCCCGGCTTCCAGAAGGCCCTCTTCCGCGTACCTCGAGAGGCTGTTGCCCAGTCCTCCTTGCTCGGTGTCCTGTTCCGAGGACGCGAAGAACGATTTAACATTGAAGGGTATCCTGTCGTCGCCGAATCAGCTGGAGGCAAGGGACTATGAGAAGCAGAAGGAGATCTCGAATCGTTGCGATCAGATACCCAGCGATCATCTGATCATTCGTGCCGATCATTCGAAGGACACGGAGAGAGGCAACAGGAAGCAAGGTGGAGGAGGCAGCAGAAACGGTCTCTTTCAGGAACGGTTGAACGTTCACGGCCAGGAGGCGAGAAACTCCGGCAGACCGATGTCCAGCGGTGACATCCACAGCACGTACCTCGTGACCGATCGCGTTACACCCAGGAGACCGATGTCCGCCGAATGGTCGGTCGGTCGGCAAAAGAGCCAATCGAGTTCCTATCAGAAGTCGTCTGTAAAGCATCGAATGCACGCTGCCATGGAGGAGGTGGCCTGCGCCACGTCCACCAGCACCGACAAGCTTCTCGATCCCGCCAGTCAGCTGAGAGAGTTGATCGAGACGTCCGGGCATCTGATACCGGATCCTCTTCTGGTACCGAGGGACTACTTGCCGGGCCTGGCGGCGGCCCCGGCCACCGAGATCCCCAAACTGTTGGCCTCCAGGCCAGAACTGAGACTGCCAGAAGCGCTGACCAGGCCGGATCTCCTCAGGGATCCAGATCTACTGGTGATATCCTTGGCTCATCTTCAGCACGTCCTCGACCACGGCGAGGGCCCGGTCTCCAGGTCACGGCAGGGTACGAGCCTCCATCCGAGGTTCAACAACAACAACAACGGTACTAACAAAGCGGTCAGTTACGCGAGCAACGGAACGAAAAACGGAGCGTTCCAAACGAGACCGAAGCTCAGCTGCAAGCCGATCGGCACGCTAATGCCCGCGCCGATCGATCTCTCCAGTAGCCGAAGAACCACCGCTTATCTCCCGTTGCTCAGGGTGCGCAGCGGGTTGCTCAAACAGGAGCCGGAAGTCACCTCTACCGCCAGCTCGCCCGAGGAGTCGCAGCTTTGGCACCCTCTCTTCGGCAGGTAATTTTTCAACTCACCTTTTTCTACTCTTCGTCACTACGTTTTTCAGTTTTAACACGTTGAATGCCACGCTGAATTTCTTATCGGTGTCACGTTGAAATATTATATCTGCAATAAGTTGAAACGTACAAACGCGTTTGATGGTATCGCGTGCCGATCCGAATTTACGCAATGGCTGCAAATTTGATCGGTGGCTTGCTGACCTTCAACGTTAATGAAGACCAGCTGGTTCAATTTAACGATTGGATTTATTTTAGAATCAGTAGGATTTATGATCAGTAGGAGGTGAAATCAATAGGATTTGCATTCAGTAGAATTGGAATCCAAGTCCTATTGATTTGGATGAGAATTTCGATTATTCGCGAGAAATTTCGGAACGTTAGCCATGAAGTTCCAAAGAACGTTACGAAGCTCACTTTTACTTTTGTCAGCCGTTTTTATCGTAACAACATCGCGACAATTTTACCGAAATGCAACCGTGTTTCCACGTTTCGTGACAAACGTTAAGTAATATACCCGAAACAGGCGTAAGGACGCAGTTTCACTGGACCAGAGCGTAGAAACAGTAGCGGTCATTGCCTCTGTATCGTTCTCCAACGAATCACTTTTCAACTAGTACTCCTTTTCTCCAGACGTGCCAGACATTACCTGCCCCTTCGATAAAGACGATTATACCGGGGTTATTTTATTATTCATTCTCTAGCGTGCGGGAACGAGAAGAAGGAGGGATATTAATAAAACGAAATGCGTTCGTTTGAAACGGAACACCGTACCGTCTGGTCCGTGTGTATGACGTGTCGACGTGTAATTAACGCGAAAGAGAGGGCGAGAGAAAAGAAAAAGGTCGTGAAAAGTAAATGTATAAAAACCCGCGGATTAACCTCTCGCTACATCTGCAATCTGCATCTAGACATAGAGATCGACTCGTGGGCGCGACGTTGCCAAGTTAACAGAAAAGAAGTTAGGGCCGTCGTCGAAGTTGCTATCGAACGAAAAAAAAAAAAAAGAAGAAAAACAAAAGATAACTTTGTTTCGTCGTTAGATGCGATGAACTCGCCGCCGATACGCTCGATACGCGTGAACTTTTTCAAACGTTCGTTTCGAAACAAGCGTTTAACTTCTTCGTCCTACGGCTCGCCTATCGGTCGAAGTCGAAGTTTATCGAATTACATCTATTAGCTTTACTTAAGATGCAACGTGCAAGACGCAACGTCGGAATTCCGAAGTTGTTCAACCAGTGCTGGCTCCGTGCACCTCTATTAATAATCGATCGATCGAACAACTCGCGGTGTATGTAGCTGTATATGTTGTAACAGCGGTGATACCAACACCAACACCAGTCGGGAGAGCGTGTGCCGCCGGTAAATCTGACTGAGTGTTACTCAATCAACGGCAGGTGTTAACGAGATAGAAGGAGAGAATTCTTTATCGCGGTGAGACCGTTACTGCGAGATGAAACTAATCCGTGATCCGTTGCTGGTAATTAAACGATTAACCTCTTTGAACGTTTTGTTTTGTTTCGAGAGTGTGGTGCATCGGTGTGCTTAATTGTTTCTTTCGCGAGAGAACGCAGTAAATGCACACTTGCTGTAAGTTAATTCAGTGAAATTGCAACAATTTTTTGTGTTTCTTTGAAAAATTACTGGTATTTACAAAACTTGACATTTTGACTTGAAAATTATTCCTTTAAAAATTCAAAATGTGGAGAAAAGAACTTGAACTTTCATCGATTCGTGAAAAGTCAAACGTTTGCGAAATTAAAACTGGATTGGAGATAAATTCAATTTGTTTCTGCATTCTGTATCGATCGTGTCAGATTTTCCCGAACTATTGTTATGTTCAAGTTTTCTTTCGTTTGTTTCGTTGCCTTGAAACATTCTAAAACTACAAATATATGCAATTAAAAAACTGCACGACTTGTGCAGTACGATTCGTTTCACTGAATGGCCCAGAAGCAACTGTTCTGACTAGAAAACGAAGACGACTTTTTTGCCATAAAATTTTATTGATATGCAAACATTTGAATCGATACAAAACAAATTACAGGCGCGATCGCTCAGTACCAAACAACGCCACTCCTACTCGAGGTCTACCCCACGTCCCCTCACGAATCACGTGATCCAAATCAACCAATCGCTAATTTTCGTTACATTAGCGTTGCACCTGAAGAGGCCCGATTTTCTTGGTTACCCCCCCTAAAATCACTTTCAGTTCAAATTATAAATGTATACAATTTTTTTCCTAAATTTTACAGTAAATAGCAAAAGCAAATTTTTCTATCTATATAGCGAGTATGCTCGATATTGAACAAAAAAATTCCATCTTTTCACGACGAGTATATTCGACTTTAGGGGTTAATCGCTGTTTTACTCCAAGGGCGATTAGATAAACTTCGACAAGTTTGGTGAGACAATGAAATATTTGTCCGTATCGATGAATAGAGAGAAAGATGCACGTACAACGATACTTGCATACGGAACTGGGAAAGGAGATGGTGTCAGACTATTTTGCAAGTTGGCGACGACAACGACCGGAGGAGGAGGAGGCACAGGCCGCACTGTTACCAACGTAATAGCGTTGCCCGGTGATAGTGCGATCATTTGTACTTTAATACCATGATACCGACTGTATCTCGCAGGCTCCACCTCCTCCGGTCTCTGTCACAGTCCGGTTATAACGAGCCGATCGACGGTGGATTATATACGACCGCCGTTAAATATTTAAACGAAATCGAACGTGGTAAACTACCTGCGTGGTGCTACCTCCTACGCGGAGAGACGCAAGCATGATCGATGCATAAACGATCGATTCGACAACCTTCGGCAGGAATTCCATTCCGATTTGCTTCGATGCTTCCCCGCGTAAAAGTAAATCAATTAATCTCGTTATTTCGCTCGCCGTTGAGTCAACGAGTCGAACGAGCTGGAGTCGAAGTCTTCGCCGATCTGTCGGCAGAGCGACAGAATAAGTAAATAAATAATAAGTGAATAAGTAAATTGTTAACCCTTTGCACTCGACTCTGAGGAAACATCCAATTCAACATTTCCCTGGCGGGAGATTTGAAATGACAGTCACGTGTTTATATATGTTATAAACAATTGTACAATTTTCGTTATCAATATTAATAGCATATATATTATATTATGTTATGAATGTTTATTAGTTATTTGTATTATTATACTTTATCATGCTTGTTGTAGGTAAATGCACGATTGCTTTAAATTTCAACGATATCAGAAAGATATAATCAACAAAATTTCGTGTTAAATTATTTCCAATCGCTGTATCATTTTATTTAAAGTGACGCTTCGTAAATATATGTTGCTGGTAGATGATACAAGAAAAGTTTGTCGAGAGCAAAGGGTTAAATGTTACGCAAAGTCGAAGTTGCCTGTTCGATTTTGACGAAAACAGAAATTTTATGGATTTCAGTTAGCCATTATACTCCAGTCGTTAACTGCAGTATATCTTTGTAAATCGTGAAATACTCACTCTGCGAGTATTTATCTTGTCCGTGAAT